>JAPYZR010001255.1:0-22825 GCA_030522945.1 Trichopria nigra | reverse complement strand
TCAAAATCCATGGTTACACATTGCGAAATTTAATTTTGAAAAACCGACATCAGATTCACAATCAGCGACCTCGAAAACCCCCGAGTAACGAGTTTCGGGGAAATCCGATGAATCTGAAAAAATACGTCCGCCATATTGGATCCGCCATTTTTAATTTTGAAAAACCGACACCAGATTCATATTCAGAATCCCTAATAATGTCCCTTTACCCAGTTTTATGAAAGTAATTGGAAGTTTTAATGTTTTTTTAACACCAAAGAGCCTTATACAGACTTTTTTGACGCTTGGGCGCCATTTTGACGCCATTTTGAATTTCGCAATGTGTAACCATGGATTTTGATAGCTGAGGATTCGAGGACGCGATATTTTGGGGTATCGTGGCAAATTGCACTCGGTTTTCATGTGATAATGGTGATTAAAAATGGTTTCTTTCTAAAAGAATCGCGTTTTCTTTCATAAAATGTGCCGTAACTTTTTTTGAGTGAACAATAACCGAATCTGGGCTGAATCTGAAAGAGGGATCCTTTTTAGGTCGGAAATGGTTTTTGAAAAATGTTTAAACTTTTTTTTTCATGTAAAGTGAGAGCCGCAAAGTTGTGGTACATTTTGCGTCCTCTTGGTCCTTACTAATGGTTAGCAACGAAAAATAAACAAAATTGGTAAAAATGTCGTTACAACCTTTCCAAAATTATTTATTATAATTTTCTTTAAAAATGCAAACAACCTCGTTTATATAAACCCGACGTTATAAACGCAGGGCCTCGAGGTCGCTCATTTTCATCTATATAGACCAGCTGCAAACTCGAAATAAAAGTTTGGTTATTTACTCTCACGTTTACCTTCGGGATTTGCCCACGATATTTGCATTATATCAATATTTAACAGGCAGTTTCGATGGACAGTGTTGCCGATAAAAAGAAACAAAAATGAATTTAAAAAATGTCGTTTTTTTTCACTTGATATATATATTTGTGAAACGGAAAGTATCGATCAAGTTATATTTATTCTAAAATTACCAACGGTAACATTCGATAAAATTGAATTTTCAACTGCAACAATAATTGAGAAAACTTTGTCGATGGTTTTTAGAACAACGGAATTAGCATAAATGGTCAATTAAAACATCGCAAACAAGTCAAAAACAAACCAAAAACTTTTAGGATGATATATACTGTCTTTTTTTTTTTACAAAAGTGTAATTTCCATTTTATATTCTTGCGAATTCTTGCCCAATTAAAAACTGATATGGCTAAAAAAAACGTGTAAACGCGCCCCAAAATAGATTTAGTTTTTCCAATAGCTTCATATCAGAGAATACAGTCTCTGAAATTTAATATTGTTAAACATTCGAATATATGCAGGGATAACAAAAAAAGTTTGTAGAATATTGAATAACATATTTCCGAGGTTTGTTGTTGTTCAAACATAACCTAAAAATGTCACATTTACATAATTGAAGGCAAACTTCGGGAAGATTTTTAATAAACAATCGAAGAATGGACGTTGATGTTTATACCCTATCAGTACATAAGAGACTGACCGCACGATTATGTCCCACTAATCCCTATCGGTAACCGCAAAACAACCATAAAAAAACCGGTCTAAACCGGTCCCGAAAACAACCCAAATTGGGTTAAAAAAACCGGAAAAGTACCAACGTCAAAATACCGAGTGTATTGCTTCGACACCGGTATTTATTCGGTTGTTTTTACCTAATATGGTTGTTTTAGACCGGTTTTTTGTGATAATAATGCCGCATATTTCGGGTTTCCGTTACCGATAGGGATTATGTTCGCGAGCCACAAAATATCGGTTGAATGACAGATAATTTTTTTTACTAAACTTTATATAATGAAATTGGGAACCACACAGGAGGAAACAGAGACGATGCCGGAGGCTTCTGGATCAGGGCCGACCGACGAGTCGGACTATTCGACTTTCGAGAACAAAACTGGACTGGCCGAGGACATGAAGTTTTTGGCGAGCATGCCAGAACTATGCGACGTCACTTTCTTCGTCGGTGAAACCAGGGAGCCCGTTTGTGCGGTTAAAGCCGTCCTTGCCGCGAGAAGCAGGTATATTTTTATTGTTTTACGTACATTTATTGAAAAATTTTATAAAAAAAAAAATGACTTGTTTATACGTTATATATATATACGACGGGGGCGGAAAGTGCGCCATTAACGTCGAGGGGTGATTCCATCGTTTTTTTTCAGTCAAAATACCTCATTTTTTTTCAAAATATTTACAGTCATATAGATGCCTAATGTTCATCGGTATTGTTTAATCATTGTACAAGGGTCTTCCAAAAAATGTTGTATCAGCCGCGAAGTCCGCAACGGAAAAAGGAGCAACCCGTGAAGGAAAACAAACTTCGTTTCTTCCTCAAAAGGAGCTCCGAGCCATTGTTGAATCTACAAAATGCCGCACAACAGGTAAATCGTTAAAAGAAATTATTTTAAACGTATTTAGAGTCGACATGTTTGGAATACGCGCCATCTACTGGCGGCAAAAACAAAACACACGATGCAAATGGCGCTATAGGATCGAGCGTCCTTATTGGCTATAACTAAAAATGCTCATTGCTTAAGTTCTATGTTTCAGTTTAAATTTTAATACGATAAATATATAGTTTGCTTTTTTTAATGTAACACGGAAATTACGAAATTTAAACTTATATGGAAAAGCGTACATAGTATGACGTCATAGGTTAGCATAAGCAATTTTGGTTCAAGTCTTCCCCCAATATCGAATTAACGATGAAAACGATTTCGTTAGTCATATAGCAACTAATGTAGATTGACAGTAATTTAGAAAATTTGCATAAAATTTTTTATCGAAAATTCGTTACGACGAAATCGGTATATTTAAAACCGCTTTGATTATGTATTGTTGATATATTTTGAGAGCATGATGGTACACTTAAATGTATAATATGTACATAGTTAATGATGAGTTACATATGTATAACAGTTACATGTATAATAGTGAATCATGTATATTAATAATGTCATACTTTAGATAATAACAAATACCGTTCAAGAACAATATTTTATCGATGCTCGACATTTTTCATCAAATTTCAAATCATTACAAAAGTTCTTAGTGAGTTACTGTCATCCATACAAATTTTTATGAATTCTGAAAAATTTTCGTCGATTCTCAATATTTTTTTTCGAAATCGAAATGTTATCAACTTCCCTCAAATTATCTAGCTTCGATGTTTGCAACTCTGTATAATTATTATTAATTTTCAAGAAATCCCAAGAATTCTCGTGCAATTTTATATATGATCATTGACATTTCCTTCGTCAACTCGCGATCATACTTTTTAACAGTTATGGGTTACATTTTTTACTAATTATCGATTTTTATAGACCTTTTTCTTTCTAATAATTTTTCCCCAATCACCATCAACAGATCTCCACATTTTTCGACGATTCTAAACAGTCAACAATTTTTTATCATTCTCAACATTTCTCAGCTATTTTCAACAATTTTCGATAATTCTAAAAAGTTCTCAACCATTTTCAACAATCCATTTTTATGTTAGCTGTTCTTAATAATTGTCAATTCTGTTCTCTACGTTTATCACCAATTCTTAACTATTCTAAACAGTTGATAATTTTCGATAATTCTCAAACATTTTCATCAATTTTCGATAATTCTAAACAAGTCTCAACAATCTCTTTTTATGTTGAAAGTTCTATGTCAATGGTTCTCCGCACTACCCAACAAATTTCGATAATCTATTATAAGTGTTCTTCGTAATTGTCAACAGTTCTCCACATTTCTCAACAATTCTAAATTTAACAATTTTGTATCATTCTCAACGATTATCAACTTTCCGATAATCCTTTTTATTTTTAGCAATTCATCATAAGTATAAATTGTTCTCTATAATTTTTGATAATCCTAAACGATTCTGAATAGTTCATAATTTTCGATTTGACTGTTCTTTGAAATTGTCAAAATTTCTCCATGTTTATCAACAATTCTAAATGTTAACAGTTTTTTATAATTCTCAATATTGTCGATAATCTTTTTTAATTTTGACAATTCTTAATAATTGTGAATTGTTCTCAACATTTTTCAACGATTTTCAACAATTTTCGGTAATTCTAAACAATTCTCAACAATTGTCAACAGTTCTCCAAGTTTGTCAACAATTCTAAATGTTGTTAAAAGTTTTTTATAATTCTCGACGATTCTCAATATTGTCGATAATCTTTTTTAATTTTGACAATTATTAATAATTGTGAATTGTTCTCAACATTTTCAAAAATTTTCGGTAATTCTAAACAATTCTCAAGAATCCCTTTTTATGTTGACAGTTCTTATAATAATTGTCAATGGTCCTCCAACGGTTCTGAGCAAGTCTCAATTATTCGAAACAATGTTCGACAATCCTGTTCAATTGTAACTCTCCTTCATAATTGTCAACAGTTCTTCACATTTCTCAACAATTCTAAATATAGCTAATAGTTTTTGATCATTCTCGACGCTTCTCAATATTTTCCACAATCTCATATAACTTTTAAAAATCCTTAATAATTGCAAAATTGCTCCAGATTTCTCAACAATTCTAATTATATAGTTTATCATTCTCAAGAATTCTAAACAATTTTCAACAATCCCTTTTCGTGTTGACAATTCTTAATAATTGTCAAAAGTTCTACACATTTCTCAACGAATTTAAACAGTTGACAATTTTCGATAATTCTCCACAATATTCAACAATTCTCAAAAATTCTCAACATTTCTCAATTATTTCGACTATTCTTTATTGTTTTTGAGAATTCTAATTAATTTACGAAAATTGCGATGTCCATTCCCGTTATCTACAATCGACGATTTTTTTGCAATACTACCTTATGCGACATTTTCCCAGTAACTATTCCCAAAAGTTCTTGTTAAAAAATAATTTTTAATATGCCCGACAGCATATATGTATGTCCTAAAAATAAAAAAGTTCTGGTTAATTGACAAATATATTCAGTTCGAGATATAAGACAAGGGGACTCTCAGATATAGCCTCGAAAAAGCACTTATTAAAAATCTCAACAATTGTCGATAATTCTCAACAAATCCTTTTAGGTTTTTAATATTTTCAACAATTATCGCTAATTCGCAACATGAAATAGATTTTCGATTATTTTTTTTAACTCTCGTGAATTATATTGACGTTTTTTTTATTAATTATTCTGTACATTTCTCGAAAATTCTCAGACTGTTCTTGGTATAACTCTTAACAATTTTTTACAATCCCGAAGAAATCAGCGTCAATTATTTTGTAGCTTGCTAAAATTACTTATTGGATATCCTTGGTCGAGAATATCGCACATTTAAATGAGGAAGTACCACTCCACACCTCCAATCATCGATTATTCAAAGATTCACGTTCATTTGATGATTTTATTCGCGACAGGAACAGGCTCATATTTTTAGCCGAAACATATATATACATATATAAAAGAATATTCCGCATGTAATACAGTTAGTATTACTTCACTGAATAAATATTTTAGTTCATAAAAACAATTCTCGTCCTTTTGTGTTCACACCTGGACAAAAATATGTAATTTTCATCTTGAGTTGACTTTTAACATTACTCAAACTTTCGTTTCTTCGACTATATACGTTTCATGAATCTCGTCAGTTCTTGGGAGCTTTCATCTATGTACTTGGGCCTTATCAACTGGAATTAATATTTTAAAAAATCTTGAAAAAAAAAAACAGTTAATAAAATTTTACTTTACTTTTACTAGCAGAAATATCTTTGATTTCCTTTGAATGTATTGGCAAGGGAAATAACGTACCGAAAATCAATGTAAATTCTTATTAGAAAATTAATTCTGTATTAACATAATCGATTTATAATTAATAATTCATTGAGCATTTTTATTCGAAGACTTATTAATTTCCAGAATATTACTTAATCGCGGTCTTACAATTTCGCATATATCTACAGTTTCTTACTCTGAGTTCGGGATAAACTCATTAACGTCTTCCATGTTTTCTGTTTTATCAATGTAGACATTTTTCTTCTTCAAGCCATTTTCCATTTTCTAACGAATATGGCGATTAAACGATTTTTAATATCGTGATACTTCTTTTGCAAATTTTGCAATAAAAACGTTTGCAAATTCTGAAAAAAAAAATTCAAAACGTTGAATTTATAAATAATTTTAAACAATTTTTTTAATTTGTATTTGATAATTAAAACTGTAATAAATTCATACAATTAATTTGTCATATAAGATTGAAAGCAAAAATGTTATTCAAAAACGATAATGAATTAAGTAATGAAATTTTATAGTTTTTCGAATACTAAAACGATAATAGTTTTATTTTGTAAATAATAAATAATGAATTATTGTCTTCAAATAAAAAAAAAAATTTAGAATATGTGAATTTACCGTTTTGGACATCGCTCTTTCGAATTTTGTGAAAATTTTTCGTTCTTCGTCAATTTTTTCTAATCGAAACGCATTTCTATCGACGTAAAATGTCTCACAAATGTGCACCCGATATACCCACTAAAGGTCAAACTATGATTTTTTTTTTGTAATTTTGTAATTGTCTTATTACCAAAATGGTGGTCGATATGACAAAATTTTTCAAAATCGCATTATAAAATCATTACGATCGAATACAATATAGTAACTCCATTTGCGAAATCCTTCATCGGGTTGTTTTTTGGGATCGTTCGTCGAATATTTACGAATCTGAGGTTAATTTTGTAAAATTCAAGATGGTGACTCCAAAATGGCGGACGCAAAGTATTAAATATTCATCGATTTTTATATGACTTTCAGTATGCGTATGTTGTACGTCGATATAGAAATGCGTTTCGATCGCAACAAATTGTCGAAAAACGAAAAAAGTTTCGTTGAAAAATCGTGCTTTTTTTTACAGATTTATGCAAAAAAAAACTATTGAAAATCGTCTGTTAACGGGTAAAGCTAGAATGTGTATCGATATATATAGTGTAGAAACTGTTGACTTCGCAGCAAACATTTATATGTACACCCCTATATTCTTGCATTTGTGATATCATAATGTGTAAACATCGGTAAACAGATGCATATACGTATATACTATATATACAAACATATATATAGTAAGTGTGCTTATGTTGTGTGTCGTGTATAGCGTTCAGGGTTCACGCAGCAGCTGGCTCCTATACAAGAGGTATAACTTCCATTCCGTCATGATGTATGATTTTCATGTTGAGATTTATATATCACAGTCCCTATTTCTCAATTGGCGTTATTTTTATGATTATTATTTATATTATTCGTGTCCTCGTTCATTTTCAAATACAGTAAACTTGAAATGTTGATGCCTTTTCGAATTATATTCTGACGGAATAAATTATATTTTTAAATCAGAATAATAATAATCAAAATAAGACTTAATTTTGAAATTTTATTTTATTAATTATATAGACTTTTCTAAGTTATTTTTAATTATTTTGGCAGTCTTCATCACCACAAAAATCATCGATTTTTCCAACTTCGCTTTTTGGATGAATGTTGACTTTTGTCAAATTGGAATAATTTTCTTTTATGAAATTCAAAAATCATTTATTAAATTTTGAACATTTTTCTTATATCAAATTTTGACAATTTTTTAATCGACGTTTTTTGTTTTCCAAAATCCTTGCAATTTGTCAACTTTTTATCAATTGGTTATGGTTTTTGTCAGTTATTTAACTATTCTGTAATGTTTTTTTTTTTTCAACAGACAACTTTTTAAGAATTCTTTATTATTTTTTCATTTCATCGGATTTTCACAACCTCCAATTGTTTCTTTTTTCTATAGTACAATTTCTATAAATTTTCAGACATTTTTGAAAAATGTGAAACATTTCTTTATTGTAATTTCACTATTGATTTCGTTAAAATGTCTGGGGTTTTCTTTTTAATGTCAATTTTTTTTATCAACTTTTTGTTGATAAACTCTCATTCATTTTTTATGTCTTTTGTAATTTCTTGTATTTGTTATTGCCATTTTTTTTCAGTTTCAACCAGTTTTTGTCAGTTTTATCATTTTCGATTTATTTTAAATACTTTTTATATTCGAGAATACTCGTCTCTTATACAATTTTGTCAAAATATCGTTGGTTATTGGTTGCAGCTTTTGTCTATTACTTATTCATTGTTTGCCACGAAACTTCGAATGCGATCGGCCATCTTTATGTATTTTTTGTATATTTATCAAATATCATTCGTCTATGATGCTTTGTCATTGTTGCTGTCTTGCCAAATTTTGCTAATATCATTCGTTGGTATTTTTATTCAAATTTCCATTATACTTTTTAAATTATTCCTCGACGATCTTTTTTACTTAACGCGGCCATAATCACAGAATTTGTAGTGCGTTTTTGACCGCATCACTACTAAATTGAAAAATGCAAATTATCACGATGAACATATATATATACTTATGCCTTACTATTTTCGAGTGTGCTATTTCGATATACAGAGTAAAAATTTTTTTATCAATTTTTTTCCAAATCCATAACGACGATGACGATCTGTTCCAAACTATGGACAAAGACTGTCAAAATAGTCGTAGGAGACGGATTTTCAAATTTCAAAATGTCGGATGTCAATATTGACAATTTAATATTATTAATTAATTTTTTTCTTAATGAATTGTTTTTGTATAATATTTCTTTTAGATGTTATATTTTAAATTGGCTATTACAGTATTATTACAGTTGGACTATGGATCTAAAGAAAATATTTAGCATTGTATTTCCAAATGAAAAAAAAAAGAAGTTTTTATAACAAGTTATTGATTAGTTATTGGAAAAAATTTCCAATTTTTCGGTATACTATATTTCAAATAGAAATCCTTAAATTAGTTTTTATAGTAAGTCTCGTCGAAACTGAGCTACAAATACTGTGATATCAGGCGTCAATTAGGTAATATTCATCAATCTCGATGGTTAACTTTTTCTTGTTAAGGCTGTGCTTATATTTTGCTTCTAATTTTTTTTACTTCAATAAGGTTAGGGTCGATTTTAAAAATATTTGTCCGATAATTATTTTCCTTTTCAACTTATTTTTGCAAATTTCCATTCAACTTCGCCAAATTCAAAAGATATGCGACTAGTAAAATAATTTTTCTTGGATTTTTGAATGCTTTTACTTTTGGTTTATTCACATTCATTTATTTTCGCTAATATTCCCCCCATCGATTTTCATCAATTTAGTTTCAATTATAATTTTAACAATAGACAATTTTAAACGAATAGCTTATCTAATTTCATCCGGCGTGAGTGACTGCAACTTTTATTATATCTAGCTTCAGATGAGATTACTGTATTCGAGAAGTAAACAATCGACTATATCGCATAGGCTGAGCACCTATACCAAAAAATCAAATTTTACGTTATTCCTGATACGCAAAGTCGATTGAGAGCTAGTTTATGGTACAAACACTGACTTATTTTGCACTTGCACCAGTTTATATCCAACACCCACTGATTGGTTCTTCAATGGTTCTATATAAACGTAGATTTTACAGATATTTTTGCCCCTTTCGGCTGTCATTTCTAATAATTTATCGACTTTGAAGTTTGAAGGACGGAAAAATTCAATTTCAAAATGATGTTTTTTCCACGTATAACGACTAAAATTGACCAATTTCCACTGAAAATATGTTTATTCGATCGCTGATCAAATTTTCCAAAATTCAAGATGGCCGATCAAATATGGCGGACGAAACCTTTTCAAAGTATTTCAATTATTACCCAAAACTTGTATAGAAGACGCATTTGGTGTCACTGATAGCGCATCTGATGTTCAAATTTCCGCAATTCAAAATGGCGGATGCAAAATGGCGTTTCAATCAACGTTGATATAACCTATCATAAATGACAGCCGAAAAAGTGCACAAAAAATCGTCCGTTTACGACTTCATGGGAAACAAATTACTGAACGTTGCCTTGAAAATTGGGAAGATAAAAATGTGTTTAAAATTTCTTTGAACGAAATATCTTCAATTTATACTGTAATCAATATATACAAGTTCAACATAAAAGTCTGAACATTTCAATGTTACATCGAATATAATTCTTGATATAATCCAGCACATTGCAGTTGTTGTGTATAGTTTCATCTCCGTTAACTTCTGCGCATGATGTCATCGCTGCATGGCTAATTAGCGAAATGAGTACCTCGTTAAATGTGTGTGATCATTTTCCTAATATTCAATATTTTCATTTATATAATGTTGATGCATGTTAAATCTGTGAGGGTATGTGATAACACTATACTGTCAAGCATTCTGTTTCGTATTCGTAATCGCAATCTGATGTGTGCATGCCTCTAGTAAGCGCCATCTTTAGTCAAAAAGTTAAAACTTTTTTAAAAAGTATATGATGAAAAGTTTTTTCTGTTGACATTTAAACAAGTATTTTTAATTTTTGTATCATACCTTTTAATTTATTTTAGAATATTTTATATAAATGCCGAGAAACTCAATTTTAATTCTCTGTGAAGAATTTTTGTTCAGTTCTAATTAGAAAATTATAAATAAGACGGCATTTATGATAAAAGACATGACAATTTTAAGAAAACATTTTTTTTCGTAATTTTGTGACCTCGAAACGTGACGTGACCAATTTTATCAAGATCCGGACGCTTTTAATCGTTCTAGATGCCATTTCTAATACGACATTTTGAATTTCGAAAATCAGACATCACGTTCCAAATCAGCGACCATAAAAATCTTTCATCAATTTTCGTAGGGATTCCATTGAAAAAGTTTCTTCACTTCAAATTTTTACGTTTTTTAACATTCGAGCCGCCATATTTAATTTTCTAGAGGAGATTTTTCAAAAATTTCCATTCCTCAATTATAATAATGATACTTGAAAATAAGAATAAAAAATCAGAGGTTTTAGACGTTATATTGGGTGTTAATATTGTCTCGATTATAACTAATTAAAAACTTATATAGGCCGATTTTATGAAATATTTCTAATATATAGAAATTACGATTTAATATGACATTTTGCCTCTTGAAGCAATTAAAAACGCCTAAAAAAATGCAATGTGAAAGAATATCAATAGAGACCGGAATCGCTTGAATGCGACAGGGTTAAAAACTCGAATGTCTATTAAAAATAGGAATATATGCAGATCAGACATTTTTCGTCACAGTAGGCGCAAAATGCAATTTTGCTCACACGTCGCGACGAACAATGAAAAAGGTATGAATGATACAGATTCGAAGATCATTTAAATCATTAAAATAAAGTTCTGCTTTTGCTGCTATTGTGTCGAAAAATAACTTTTGTGTGTGTGTGTGATATCGTATGAAATGTCATTTTGCACCCTAGGTACGAAAAATACGACTTTACGGTAAAATAAAAAAAAGTTCGTCTTATAGTTACGAATAATTGATGTATATGGTAGTACAAGCCGAAAGTGTAGTAGTGCACATATTTACCGTCATATATTGAAATGATGTTTTTGCACATTCTGATTTTCAATTTGATCCTATTATATATATATATGAGTTATCCCGCATAGCCAACAAATATATTTACGCACACACATTCTTACACTGTGCATGTACGTTGATAACATACTTCGGAAGTCAGTAAGATCGATGCCGATTTATTTGAATGATTTGTCTTTTAATTTTCAGAAAATCCTGCGATATTAGGTGCTCGAAGAGACCCGCAAATGTGACATCTTTGACCAGTAAAAGCCATAAAATTCAGATTTGTTAAAAGTTTAGAGCATTTTCAAGTCATTCAAGTAAGAAACTGTTATTACATGAAACAATTCTGAGATGAGCAGTTATCATACACGACAAATAGTTTGAAACCGGATGTCCACACAAGAAGACCCCTGGATTATACGCAAATGCATATAACACAGGGTCCATTTTCCCAGGACATTAAATTGCGCGTATTTCATTTCAATTTCAACATATCCAAACAATTCTTTTTCCATTCTAAAGAGAACTTATTTCTCTTTTACATAAAAATTGTATGTAGCTGATTACGATAATTCAAAATTGCGAATCCAAAATGGCGGGTATGAATTTTATTATTGTTTTTTTTTTTTTTTTTACGCTAGATCGTGGTTGTCGTATTTTTACGTGAAAGTAAAAAAAGATTCTCTTGAGAATAAATGAAAATTTGTTTGTTAAAATTTTAGGAAGATACGCGCAGTAGTTGACAAACTGTTTATCGTGATGTATAACGACTGCTTTTCCTTGACATTTAGATTTAATTAATAAATTAAGAATGAGTTATTTTTCTGAATTTTGTATGGAATGTTTTGTGGGTACAAACGAATCGAAAAATTGATTATAGAAATTTATTTACACACACACACACACACACACACACACACACACACACACACACACACACACACACACACACAAATATATATGAAAATGAATATTATGTCTCATATTATGTTTTCAATACATTTTATTATACGTGAACATAATGACAATCAACATTAAAATGAAAAAATAAATAACAAATATGATCTAAACTTTTGTCAAATTGGAATTTGTATATGGTTTCAATGGTCAAAGACATTAAATTTGCATGTCTCTTTAAGAACATATAAGTAAAATTGAAATTATAAATTTTGTCAAAAAATGTGATAAAAGATTTTGAAATAATAGCACTTTTTTGGATTAGTACACCTTTTCCAATTTTATCGTATTAAATTCTGGTCGGTAGTAATATATAGGTTTAGAAATATTCAAAATCAATGTTTGCATTATGCAGCCACCATCTCAGCACCATACAGAAATTATCGAAGAATTTGAACCGGACGTCTTTCGCCAACTGATCGAATATATTCACACCGGATGCGTCACGCTGCAGCCCAGAACACTCCTAGGTGAGAAATTCATTTTTTTCGACTTTACCACGTGATAAAACACTTAATTTTGGTATGAGGTGTTTCATCTCTATCCAAATTTACCAAATTCGGAGGTTCCATCTTGGAGGCAGAAGCCACCTTATTCATCATCTTCCATCTTCATTTTCCATCTTCCATGTTCATCTTCCTTTGCATGATTTTAACAGTTTTCGAAATTATATTCATGTCATGACAATTTTTTGTAACTTTTATTTTATATTAAATTATTTTTCAATTTCGTAATTTAAACGTTCAATAAAAATTAATAATTTAAAGTATTATTTTTTATTATTTTTAATGAATTTTTTTAAATTTTAGTTTTTTTTTTTGACAATTTTTATATTTTGTTCTTGTTTTGGTTTTTAATTTTTCTTACTCCTCGGTCTGTTTTTTTTTCAAATTTCAAAATGCTTATCGTTTTCAAAAATTGTTATTACTATTCAACAATTTTCCCAAATTTTCGTCAATTCCCGCTTCTTTTTAGTTGATTTTCATATTTTCAATCATTTTCAATAATTGACTTTTTGTTGTTTTAATTCAAGAATTATTATTGTTTGTATTTAATAAAACGCTTTCAAATTTAGGTGTTATGAATGCCGCGGATTATTATGGACTCGACGAACTTCGACGCGCATGCGCCGGATTCGTTCAATGCTGCATTACCGTCGACACAGTTTGCGCCCTCTTAGCGTCGGCAGAAAGATACATTCAATACAAGTGCACCAAGTCTCTCGTACAAAAGGTAAAACGAAACGAAAAAAAAACATTTTAAAAAGAAGTTGTACAAAGAACAAATAAATAGAATATTGTGTACCGAGGGCGGAAAGGGAGTCTTTACGGCACAGGCGCTGTTGCCACTCTCGAGCCGTGTAGTAGGCAACAGAAACGGGAGCCGAGAATGGACGATGTAACATTTGTAAATAAAAAGTAGACGGACTGTAACAATACGACAACCCATGTGTGCGCATGCGTAGAGAAATGGCGTTTTGAATGTGCACATACGAGAAAAATACTTTTTAACAATGCGTAAATTCAATGATAACATTTCTAAAAATACAGGTTCTGGAGTTCGTCGACGAGCATGGAAACGACGTTTTGAGTCTTGGTTCCTTTACTCTGTTGCCACAACACGTCGTCCGATTAATACTGGCCCGAGAAGAATTGCGCGCCGATGAATTTACAAAGTTTCAGGTCTCTATAATCATTTTTCTCATGTTACAAATAACCATATAAGGATTCCCCTGTGAATCATTTTTGTCAATCTACATCATGGTGTTTCCAGGCTGTCTTAATGTGGTGTAAAAAACACTGTGACAATAATCCAACCGTTAGTCTGAAAGAGGTGGTCGGACACTTCACCCAGTTCATTCATTTCTACAAGATTCCGCCGCACATACTCATGACCGAAGTACGACCGCTGAATTTGATTCCGGACGACACGATAATAAACGCTTTGGCTTATCAGGTGCGTGTAACTAAGTCATAATATCATTTTATCGTAGCTGAGTTCCATTTTAACATTTCCCCTCATCCCCTTACGAGCGAGACGTTTAAAATAGAGGGATGAAAAAGGATTGAAAATGAGGAAGGGTAATATCATACGTCCTAAATTTGGGCAAACTCGGACGTTCATCATCACTCGGGAAGTTTCGCTCCTTTTATCATACGAGCCCATTTCATAACGTTGGTTTTTCCCAAGTTGAAATTCGATTTTATACTCGAGAGGCCCTTGATTATAACATTGTTGCAGGCAGACCCAACCTGTGTCGAACCCGGCCAGCTGTCCCCCAACCGAGTGAGGCGGCAAGGGCGCAGCATGTCGGTTCAATCATCCCTGGATCCGTGCGCCAGCAGTCCGACCCCGAGCTCGAGTGGAACCGACAATGGCTCCGATCAGAAACAATACTCTGGTAGCAACTAACCTCCGGCTTCCGCGGTCGCCGAAACGGCGACCGTGGCCACTGAAGAGTGCTTGCATTGTCGCGCAGAATCGCTTTTGGAGATGAAGGCTGCCGAGTCCGCCGCTAAGCTCGATCACAAGGAGGTCACATCCCCGCTGATGACAGCGGTCGCCGATGTAGTGGTGGGGTATCAGGACAATGCCGATGACGACCGGAAGTCCAAGATCAGGAAGCAGGCGAGGATCGAGGAGTACGAGGTTCTACGGGAGGACACGAAGGAGGACGAGAAAAGCGAGGCGAGGAGCGACGAAGAGGAGGTCAGGTCCGAGGAGATGATGAAGGAGCTTCCGGAAGCGATGGACGTACCGGAGGAAGACAGGAAAAGCCTATCGGAAGTATCCCCAAGTGGTTACTACATTCGCCTTGTGTTCAGATACGAGAATCGAAAGAATATCGTACGGTTGTACAAAACGCACAGATTCTAAGTTCGATGTCGTCCGGTACGATGTATTGTGTTCCAAAAGTTTAATATTGCGTTACATTAGGAAAGGAACGGCTTGATCGCAACAGCGAGCTCACGAGGGATTACAAATCTATCCTTCCTTTCGTTAAATATACTTTTTTTACGTATACGGGATCCAGAAAGAAATGGATCGTATCATTTATCATGTACGATTAAACTCGGCTGTATATAAACCTATATATTCATTTATGTATATATATACGAGTTCCAGAACTCCCGATGCTCCGTTGTGAAAAATTCCATTGCGAAAATTCGATTCCAATGGCTATAGCGATTGAAGTTGACCAATCGGAACGTTCGTAGAGGGCGCTTCGTATGCGCAGGGGCTGCATCGAGCTCTCGCGCGCATCCAAGTGACAGTCACGTGCCCTTTAGGAAGCTTCGCCATTGGAATACTAGAAGTCGTGCAAAATTTTTGCAAAGGACTTTGTTGTTTGAAATTTAACTTTCCATCTCTTATTGTACTATATGTTTTTACATAAGTGCTATAAACATTTTATTTGTTTATATTATGTATTAGTAAAATAAATTTAATAGGGAAACTATCTACCACTAAATATAGGTCTATATACGATAAAATAATTATTATACATGATTTTTTATATACAATTTTACATATATTAAAAGCCTTTTCTTCCCGCAAATAGTGTCATTTAAAAGTAAACAAAGATAGTTTTGACATTTTTGTTAAGCCTAAAAGCAAATTGATTTTGGAACTTTTGGCCAGTTAATGGGACAAAGCATCTTTTCAGTCGCTTTGATTTTGTAAAAATGTACGAGTGCGTTTTCGGTAAAAAAAAAAACAAATAAAAAAATAAAAATACCGGTTCTGCGGTGGATGGATTGTGAAGCAAATCGTCGAAAATAAAATTGTCAAGTATATACATATACGAAAGTGTTATCAGGTGTTGAAAAACAAACCTCCTCACTTTTATCGGGGTCGGAAGCATTGAAAAAAGAAAATAATAAATAGAAAAAAATCAGCATATCGAGATATATATGTTAGCTTGAAGAAAAAGCATATATTTGAAAGATTCTAAATTTCCTATACGTTGATTGTAAATATATAAAACGTCTATACTGAAATATACGCGCGTCACGTATTGTATACGCGTGTATATGTTATTTCGGTTGAACCATATAAATAATTGCAAACCTATATATATTCGTTTCGTATATTGAGCCGGTATATACAGAACAAAAGAAAAGTTGCCGAAGCGGCAAATCAAAGTGATATATTTTTCTAAAAAACGAAAGTCTGACTTTCGTTATTTCCGCGGTGGCATATGCTTATTTACCGGCAATAAGTAAAGAAGAATTTTAATAAGCGATGATAAATTTCGTATAGTCATAGAATCGGACCAAATTAATAGATAAACGTCATTGATGGATGCTGTTGATCGATCGATAATACCCTCTCTATATATATATATATATATATATATATATATATATATATATACGTTTGAGCATGGTCTTATGTACCAAAAGGGTATTTGCATACATTTGCATCTTTTATTCCGTGCTAAATTTACGGGGGAGGCTAATTAGAGCCAAAGTCCTCCTAATAGAACCATATGTCCCGAATGTTAAAGTATAAATGTCCTTGTATGAGACAATGATCAAACATATATACTATATATATACATATATATACACATACATGGTGTTTGATTGTAAAAAACTGTATGTGTCAAAGTTACAAATGTCACAATAATATTAACGAGACGGCACGGCGATAACGAACGATATCAATTGTTTTCTTTACGTGCAATTTTATCGAAGATTGAAATCTTATATATATATATATATTTTTTTTTTTTTCAATTGCTTATATGTATATATATATATATGTATATGTATATATGTATACTTTTAAATTTTTATAACTTTTTATCGTTCTTTGCTCAACTTATTATTGGTTTTATCGTTAATTTATTACATTTTTACGATTTTACAGAAATTAAAAGTAGGTTTTTCTTTTACAAATATTAACAACTTTTATATAAGGTAATAAGTTGGCTTTAGAATTTCGAAAAAATTGTTTTTTGTTGCATCTTTCAACTCCTTATATTGCGCCTTCAAAACCCATCTCTTAAGTGTGTTTCAGAAATTTCAGTTATAACATAACGTAAGTCGTAAAACTATATAAATTAAAAAAAAAAAAGTATTCGATAAATAAAACGATAACAAAATTTCTTGTAACTCATGCAAAAAGCGCTTTAATGTATGTGGCTGTTTTGCGCGTACGTAAAGCAGGACTTTTACGGACTAGTGCGAAAAACTTTTTTCGCGATCAATTTTACGCACCGTAATACTTAATATTTTTCGCGCCAGTGCGTAAAAGACTTACTTTACGTACACAAAACAACCACATATAACGTCTTTTTCGATATAGCACATACTTTACGCACTAGTTGCACAATGTACTAAACTCGTTTTTTTATTCAAAATAATGTTTTTTTCACGTTGCGTTTCACAACACGTCCTGTTCGGGAATTTATCGCACGTGTTTTTGTCAATTTATCGCAATTTTTGTCAGTTCAGTTTTTATATCATTTGCCTCTGATTTGTTTCTTCTTTTCTCATCAGTCACTTTCTTCCAACGTTTACTTTTTAAATCACTAAAATACCAGTACGACAAAATATGATTTACAAATAAGTAATATAGAGCGAAGTCATTTTGCAACTATTATAAAGCTCTTGATATAATAAGCTCAATAATTTTTCGACCGTTTCAATCGTTATTTATGACATTTGGCAGCAATCTTCTTATCAAATCTTGCATAAATCTCATCAACTTTAAGGTTGAAAAATAAAGAAAACAGACGACATTTGACAAAAGTTTCGAAAGTTTATAAGTAATTTTATTTATTTTTTTTTAAGTTTCTTTAATAATTCCACTAACAATTTTTTATGCAGCGGAAATTGTCAATATTATCAACTTTACTCAACTTCCATTAACTTTGCTTGACTTGTGCCAAATGTTGCCTTTTAACATTCTCGCGGTCATTTTTGAAAGAACTTATCTCTCAGTTGTGTCACCTTAAGTTTTCATTTAAATATTTACTTATTTATTAAAAAAAAAAACTTTTGATGTTAGAATGTACTTTTTATTAATATTTCCTCGACTTTCGGTCAGATTTTGTCGATTCCCTTTGTAAAGTTTTCAACTTCAATGCCGTTGATAATGAATTCAAATTGCTTTGAGACGATGAAATCACGTAAATTTCAATTGGTTATTAATAAAAATTTGTTAACAAATTAAACTTTCTTAAAAGTTGATACTGAATTGTAAATTATTATTATTATTACTATTATCATTATGTGTTTATTCGGTAAAATCTACCTGAGTAATATTGATGCAATATTGCAGCAACGCTTTCGCAGCTTCACTCCGTAATGTTACCGCAATATTTCTACAATATTGCATTCACTGCAATACATATACATAATTTAGGTCCGTTTCTAGAGATGTAGCGATGATATTGCCGTAATATTGCAGCAATATTACTGTTATATTAGCGCAATATTGCAATATTGCTGCAATATAACTATCGTTAACTAAATTGGCTTTTTACCAACCGATGAATTAGTAGCGCAAATAATTTAAAAATTACATTTTTTAAAATCTTTAAAAATTACGATTTTCAAAAGTTTTGCAGAGCTCGAAAACTATAAGAACTCCACTTTTAAGATTCTCAAATTTTCAAAATTATTTTTGAAATACTTACATTTCGTAACTCAAATTTATTTTCATTCATAATGAAATTCATAATAGAGTAAAAATTTTTGAAAATTCTAATTAGACATGCCGAGGTAATTATCTCGAGTCAAAGTCAGAAGAACGATAAAAACCGATTAATAACTCGTAATTAAACTCTATATACTGGATTCGCAGATTTAATAAAAAATGTTTAAAATTTTTAATGAAAAATGTTTGAAAGATTCTGACATTTTCAAAATTCTAAATTTTTTGAATAACTTATAATTTTTAAAATTATTTTCGCCAAACTGGAATTTCGTCTCTCGAATCTTTTTTAATTTGAATTCGTATAATGGCATGAGTTTTTAAAACATTGTCTGCAATTCCTTTGTTTATATAATGTATACTGTTACACGCGTAACAATAATTATAACTGTAAAATAAGGAAATGTGTTCATTATCCATTCCATCATCCATCGCGACCAATACATTCTTACAGCAAAATGAAACGCGTTATACTTATGCCTTTACTATAGATGTTGATAACAACATAATAAATTTGTAAATTCAGGCAGCGAATAAATGAAATAATAATCCACGAGCTCTCGCAAATATATTGTCGATAAACATTGATTTAAATAAATTTATGTATATAAGTATCTTGCGGCCGGGCTGTAAAAATATTGCTACCGCGTTATCACTTGAGTATTGTGATAAATGAAGAAATATAATGAATATATATATAAAATAATCGACATGTATTTGAAAATACATTGAAGAATATAGAGAAGTGTCTATGCCATCGTGGAAGATGAAACATAAACGGAAATATGGCTGCCTGAATTTCATTACCAACTAAAGTTCGCGAAAAAAACTATATATATATATTATAAAGTAACCATATCGCTATGGCAGATTGTTCGTGGTATAATTGCATCAGCTATATACGAATAAGAAAATATTACTCGTAATATTTTGTCTTGTCTGCGTCGCTATTGTTAATTGTTGTTATTGTTGTTATATAACGATGTACCACGTGACGAGTATGTCCATTAATGGTGAATGTCGATAATATCATGTACGTGCGAGTACAATGTAATATTTTTGTGTACTTATACATTTTAAGGTTCATTCATAAATCATCAGACGACCATTATTCGATCATTCGATTTAATATAAACAGTGATTGTTCGAACAAAACCAACAAAACTAATCATGCGATATACCTCTATCCATATTACATGTTTTATGATATATATGCATTATCATTAACCACTTGGCCTTTCCTTATATAGACCAAAGATCAAATAAACATATTCGATTGTATATATATATATAGATATATGTAAAAGCTTTTGTCATTCACGGACCACGTTGTGAAAGTTTGATTCATTTGCAGAAAGCACTCGAAAAAAGTATCACGCTTTTTCTTATCGACGTCATTGCCGCACTTATCGATTAGATCGAAATTTCTTTTCGACATTTCTTGGAGTGAAAACTTGGAAAAAGTGAAATTTACTTCTTCGAATCAATCTGCAAAAAAAAAAAAAAAAGAATGGAATTTTAAAGTGAGCATTTGCCTATATTGTGGAAGAACGACACTTTTTCACTCCGTGGAATTTGGAGCTTTTTGTGATGCTTTAGGTTTTTTTAATATTTAAAAAAAAGGGAATAATTTTCGACGACTTTACGTTTCGTTACTTTTTATGGACTTTTGCAAAAGTTGTCTTTCTTATCAACCTTTGCCTGCTTTTAACAACTCGTCTTCGCTATCGTAAATTTTTGTCATTTATTTTTCTTTGTTTTCTTCAGTTTCTTAGTTTTTGTCAACAGACAGTTTCTCTTTCAAACATTATCCGTTTATATTGTCAATTTTTATCAACTTTTCCATGCGTTTGTTCAACTCGTCTTCTATCGTCGATTTTTTGATAAGTTGTCAACTTTTGTAAATTTTTCTTTTCTCTTTTCGTACTTTAAGTTTGTGCCAACTATCAGTTTTTAGATTTTCAAACATTGCATATGTTATCAACTTTGTCAATATTTATCAACCTTTATCAACCTTGTCTGTTTATATAGATTTTTCCCTTGTTTCATCTCTTGTCAGTTACTGAAATATTTCTGAATAATTTTGTAGTTTTTTTTTTCAGTTTTTTACTTCTTCAACTTTTGTCAACGTTGTCAGTTTTTACTTTTTCAAATATACTTTCAGTTATTTCATCAACCTTTATTAATGTTTGAATAATTTATTTATTATATTGTTTCGCTTATTAGTCGTAACGTTATTTTTTTTCTATTCAATTTTTGTGAGTTTCCATAATTCATTTTTCTTTTTTTGTTATATAGTATATCAAAGTATGGCATGTTTTTTTTTTGTTTAATTCATATTTTTTAATCTTTTTGAACAATTATATCGCAGTATTTAGACATTTTAGATTTTTTTTAAGTTTGTTTTTCGACGATTTTCTCATGAATTTTTACTGATCTTTGCGAACCTTTTTATCAACTCCTTTTTCGTCAATTTCTGTGTGTTTTCGTTCAATTCGTCTATTATCATAGATTTTTATCAGTTTTGTCAACAATAAAACGTTTTTCTTTCCTTTTCTTCATTTATTACATTTTTTGTACATTTTTTCAATTTTTACTTTTTTTTTAGTAACTTGTGTATAATACAGTTTTTCGCTATAATATTCTTCACGCCTTTATTTCATTTTTCAACCATTCAGAAGTTGCCAGTGTTTTCAGTTCTGACGTTCAAAAGCTTGCAATATTTTGTTAATCAACTTCTATATCCCAGTTTCTATCTTTTTCCTCATTTAAGATAGTATAGTGCTTTGTCTTTCATTAATTTTATCAACACTCGGCAATTTTTACTCACATTTCTATACCTTTTGTCACATTTTATTACCTTTTTCTAACTATGTACTTTTATAATCTCACACTTTATTAAAACGATTTTAGCATTTTGTTCGATACAAATGAAATTTTGTACCGAAAGACTTAAAAATATGGTCGATAATTTCATATGAAATGTAATTTTCAAAAGATACTTTTTCAAACCTATAAACGCACAAATTCAGCATGACGTCGGTAATATCATTTCCTGTAATTAAATATCTGATCTATCACTATACGATTAATTGAGAATATCTTTATATTTATGAACTTTTTAGGATTGGAAGATTTTACCTTACCGACTGAGCGCTATAATATAAATAAATAAATATATCATTTGTCAAGTTCATAATCGTTTAATATAATGTTATTTACAGGCAAAACAACACGACATTTAATTACATTATATACATACATAAGTACAGAAAAATAATTTACGTCAGCCAGAGCTCATTTACAATCAGTTACGTGCTTCGCGTTATTCAGATTCATACAATATCAATGTTCATCGCCGCGACTATTGTTCTTTTTTCTCGCGTTTAAGATAATATGCGATGTATAAAAATTGCAGTTGATCCATGCAAATCATGCTGATAATCGTATTTGGACCGGCCCTACTGTAATACGGAATAAATCCTCGCCACAAGGAAAAGAAACCTTCATTTTTTAAAATGTAATGCATACTTGAAAGTAGTCCTGGTGGTTTTAACACTGACGGCCAATTCTGGATTCTTTTAATCAGACGAATATATTTTTTCATTAATTAATTATTTTAATTAATTATTTCTATTATATATATATATACAGGGTGTTGTTGCGTTCGCGCCCAGGAGGTATACCAGGATGCAGATTATTTTTTTCTGAAGCCGATGGTGCAAAAATTAATTAT
>JAPYZR010001254.1:0-18595 GCA_030522945.1 Trichopria nigra | reverse complement strand
GATCTGGGTCCTGACTCGCGCCTTGATAGATATCCAGGCGCGAGTCAGGGCCAAGCTTACGCCCGGATATTTACAAACTGATTTCTACTAGGGTTATTCTTGTGAATTCTCGCTAGTTTCTGAATCGATTTCGCTGAAATTTGACGTAACACTCAGAAAAAATGCGTAAAAGCGCTCTAAATTAGTAATTCATTATGGTTTTTCCCTGGAACATATGTTTTTTAACGAAAATAAGACGTCGGTAGAAGCGAGTTTGATTAAAGTAGCGTGTCGGTATTTAGCCGCCCCATAAGGGGCTGCTAAACCGACTCCGTCCATAATGTCATGTTCACGACCTAGAATAATCAAATTATGGGGGTTCTAAAGTAGAACAGTTACCGACATAACCTCAAAACAGGAAAAGTATAAATAAAATGGGATTGAAACATTTTTTCAAAATTTGGGCTTTGGAAGGGTGATTCTACACATCGGATATACAATCCCCAACAAAATATTGGTTGCATCGGTTCCAAATTAAACGAGGAATATCCGAAAAAAATTATTTTCTCTTACCATCAGCAACAAAAAAAATTTATTTCGGATAATTCTCATTTACTTTTGAACCACTTCCATCGATATTTTTTTAAGGATTGTATATATTATGTAGAATCACCCTTCCAAAGCCCAAATTTTGGAAAACGTTTCAATCCCATTTTTTGTCATACTTTTATGGTTGAAAAGCTCGGTCGATAACTGTTCTACTTTAGAACTACCTTAAACAGAAAGTAAATATATTTTCAAGCCGAAATCGATTTTAGGGTGCTTTGACGCATTTTTTATGAGTGTAGGTGAAATTTTAGCTAAATCGGTCAAGAATCGAGAGAGAATCCGCAAGAACATATTTTTATATTGGTTATGCAGTTCGCGTTGTTACCTTCGCAGTTCGTTGTTTATTCTTGTGAATTCTCGCTCGTTTCTGAATCGATTTCGCTGAAATTTGACGTAACACTCAGAAAAAATGCGTAAAAGCGCTCTGAATTAGTAATTCATTATGGATTTTCCCTGGAACATATGTTTTTTAACGAAAATAAGACGTCGGTAAAAACGAGTTTGATTAAAGTAGCGTGTCGGTATTTAGCCGCCCCATAAGGGGCTGCTAAACCGACTCCGTCGGCAACGTCATGTTCATGACCTAGAATAATCAAATTAAGCAGAAAGTAAATATATTTTCAAGCCGAAATCGATTTTAGGGTGCTTTGGCGCATTTTTTATGAGTGTAGTTCAAATTGTAGCTAAATCGGTCAATAAACAAGAGAGAATTCGCAAGAACAAATTTTTGTATTGGTTATGCAGTTCGCGTTGTTACCTTCGCAGTTCGTTGATTATTCTTGTGAATTCTCTCTCGTTTCTGAATCGAGTTCGTTGAAATTTGACTTAACACTCAGAAAAAAGCGCTCTAAATTAGTAATTCATTATGAATTTTCTCTGAAAGATATGTTTTTTAACGAAAATAAAGCGTCGGTACAAGCGAGTATATGATCAAAGTAGCGCGTTGGTATTAATTTAGCTCCACCTTAAATAATAAATTTGATGTCGAGCTCTAACATGTCTGACAAACAATTTGAAGTCATATTAGAAAAATTCAATTTTAAAATGGAAAAAAAGTGATTAGCATGAAGGGGAAGCTACAGCGGCTAGGTCGATGACGTCAATTTCTATTCTGAAACCGTTTACCAAAGAACAGAACCAACTAGTCGCTAAGCATCGATCTCAATTTCGTACTAATTTTTAATTTAAACAGAAACTAGATATATTTTCAAGTCCTATAATCTAGGTTAGGGCGCTCTTATGCATTTTTGGATGAATGTACGATAGCTTTCAGTGAAATGGGTTTAGAATTGGGCGAAAATTCGCAAGAATAAAATACACCGAGCTGCTTTATTTCGCTCGCAAATAAATGAAAAAAATCGCATTGATCCCCGGACTGGATTCGAACCCGGGTCGCTCACACGCCACACACGGGCGATACCAATTCGCTACCATTTCGTTAGGTAGTATATCGTACTTAACACTGATCCGTCTCACAAACGACGTAAGGATGCCTTAATAGAATTCCTAGTCGGAATATTAGTGTTTTGGCAGAGTACTTCTTTAGGCATAATAATAACTTAAGTAAAGAAAGAAAATAGACACTGTTAAATGGACGAATAATGAACGTACATTGCACGTCCAGTGCTATTTAGGTAGCGTGACTAATATTAAGCCTTATCTATAACTTGCGACTGAATGACAGTCTGAGAGCGTAACTTAATTTCAGCTCTTATACCAGCTTATTACACCTGAACTGAACCTGAATTTTATTCTTTGTTGACATTCGGCCAAAATGACCTACTTCTTTTTACATCGTGAAAATAGTCAAAATGTGGCCTATTATATATGAAAGACTGTTTTTTGCAGTGAACAATTAACTATCCAGGCATCCATTTATGCGCAAACGCTTATTTCAAGTACAATCACACATTTGAAAGCCTTCCAATTCCGTAAAAACCGCAGGGAATTCATCTTAATACGAGCATCATAAAGCACTTTAACTTCCGACCGCGTAATTTTTCGACGGTTTCTTAAAGTCACCAGGAAATGAATTGGAATACAATATCCGTAATATCGGTGCTTGGAGAAATGCTTTGGATAACAGCCGCAGAAGTGTTCTCAGTGTGTTTACCGTGAAAAAGCATAAAACAATAATGGGAAGGGGAGAATAAGAAGAAGAAGAAGAAAAAGGAAGAGTATGGAGAGAAAGGATACATCGTCGAGGAAGTCGGTGGCGGACGAGTATAAAAAGGAGTGAAAGCCGCCCAAGTTATGGGGGACAAAGTTAGACTGAGATTAAGAGAAATGGATAAGAAGAGATGAGGGGAGAAAACGATCGTAATAGTCGGTAAAGGCACACAGAGAGACGCCGAGCCAGAAAAGGACGCGGCGAAAGATGGAAGACAAGGCGACAAAGCAGAAAAACCTCCGGCACGAGAGAGACGGAATCCGCAACAGCAATGTCGTAGTATAGTAGTAATGCTCTCGGATTACGGAAGCAAAGTTTTCAAGTTCCGCGACACTGACCTACTTTACTCGGATACTTCCAGCCAGTAGTTACGTTCACCGGAACGTATGAATGCGCCGCATAAAGCGCTCTCGCTTTCATCCTCCGCCTCCTCCTTCGAGTTTCCTTGGCGATTGCCAGGTTGCGAAAACGCCCGCCCGCAAAACATTATACCCCGGCCCCGCCGGGCGCCCCGCCCGTGCCCCCCCCCCCCCCCCCCCCATCCACCCAACCAACCACCCACCCAACCGCCAACCCCCAACCGCCGCCCCAAAGCCCCATCGGCTCGCTCTCTTTCTCTACGAGTTACTTCATCAATTATGAATGGAGCATTGAATGGAATGACGTTTTTATGACGACGCGCGCGCTTCGCTTTTTCCACCGCACTCGCCCGATGACAGAGATAAGTAGCACAATGCGCGTAAACGCGGTATAATAGCGGCGTGTAATCCGAATGCGAAAAATTCAACCACAATTAGAATTGCTAATTGAGCCGTCGTTACGTGAATGAAATATTGCGGGAAAAAGAGAAACACATATACATATATATATATATATATATATGTATACATACGCCGCTTCGCCCTTTCATATACTTTCGTGAATTATATGAATGGAATTGCCGCTCGCGCCTGTTTACTCGAGCTTTTTACGGTCGCTTGTTTGCGTTGATTATAACGTCAACGTTTTTTTTTTTCTCGTTTATTTCGGCGCTTTTTCAGCAGTGACTTTTCGCTCGCCTCCGTTTCACCCAGTTTTATTGCATTTTTCATGAGCGTAATTCATCATCCGTTTCCGTTTTTTGCAATTTACTTACGTGCCTTCAACCTGGCAATTTGGATCTTTTTTATCGGCATTTCGTCCGAAGGCGATTGGTGTGTCCGAGGTTTAAATAAGTTTCGTAATATTTGCGATGTTGGTTCCGATAAGATTGGCGGCTGATGAACTCTCTTATTGTTTGTTTACATTTTTTTATGTTTACAATGAAAATTATACGCATTACCAAGATTCCAAGAGTCTTCGGTTCATCGAGATCTTTGTCATTGATTAAATATTCCACATCATGGTCCCATATTTGGGCCTTCATACTTTGCTGCAGAGATGGATCCTATCAATAGTTGTCAATGATACTGAATCCAATTAGCCAATTAATCCAATTAATAACTACTGAATCATTCAAAATATGAAAATGAAAGTTCAATGAACGTTGGGAATAAGTATGGAAACTCATAAACGCAATTACAAAGCTCACGGGTTGCGAAAGATTGATAACCCTGTGATAACATTGGTGGGATCTTCTAAAAAAAAACACAGTCATCTTATTTGTACTCGGTATTAGATTGCCGATGGGAAAGTCGAGCAATAACAAACTCCAATTAATCATGAAATTATGAGAATTCTTTTCATATTCGCAGTCTTCAAATTTACGCACACAGATAGAAATGACTTCGAAATTAGAAGTTGGCTGATTCTGTATACTATAGTAAGCTTGGGACCGTGTGAAGAGACTCAATGACTGTAATTCTGGGGGAGGTTTCGGATGAAATGACCAACGTATGGTCACCCCTAAGAATCGAGCACGATGATCGAGTATCGGTCGACAGTGACCGGAAGTTAACCGTCGATGGATTCATTGCCCAGTCAAGTGAGAAGACTTGCCCCACTTCCGTGAATCGACAACTAGCATCCGAACATTGCGATATCTCCATACGCTTCTCTCCAATCGATAATGACACCTACATGAATTTGTCTGATGTTTGTCATCAGCCATCCATAAGACTGACCCACATGATCATGACTAAAGATGACCCTTAGATGGTCGACTTACTATTGAGATTTAACAAAGTGTCTATTTCCGATTTCCATATATTTGAAAACAGAATTGGTTTATGGTGTTTCGCTTATTTATTGGTTTATAGATTATGGTTCCAGACTTTGTTCCATTGGGTGGCTCGTGGCAAATTCACAAGTCCTCCCATGTCAGTTGTCCTTCCTTCCTTATTAGTTATCTGGCAAATGCCTCGTGATCTTTCTACACGGATGCCGTAACGGAGTGCTAGTGAATACACGCCGATTAATTTGCTCTCGAATACGTCAGTCTAATCAGCCTTATCGTCGGCAATAGCATCTCGCGTCTCGAGACGGCTGGCGGCGTCTAAATTAATCAAAATTCAAACCCGGCCGTCCTTTCGGCCTTGCTCGTTGCCGTCGCCGACGACGGTCGAGGGGGTGAACCCGGCGAATAAATTAGGGAAGGAAGGTTGGAAGACGGGGTTGGAGTGCCGGAGCCGAGCATAGGATAGTCGAACTAGGTATAGGACGAGGCAAGGAAAACGCTACTTCTCGTGCTAAGCCTTATTGACTTGCCCTTCGGGTCATCGCGAGGGCTAAGGCTGTGCTCGCGAAGCGAACGCGTCTCGACGACGACGACGATAACGACGGAAGAGTCTCACTGCGTTTCCGTCACTCTCGAACCCATGGTCCTCTTCCCGTCCTTTTCCCTTATTTCATTCCCAACCTGCCTCGACCAGTGGTGCGTGCTAGCCTAACGTGTCTTTCTCACTCCGTGTTTTTCGCGTTTGATCAATTTTTCAGCTCCTCCGTTGTGTTTCGTCCTTTTGGTATTCCTCATTCCATGCTGAATTAGGTCTTTTTCATTTTGCAGCTCTCTCGTTTGCGCGAGACTCGGCGAGGTCTCGGAGAAGGTTTGCTTAATTTTATTTGCCTCGGGAGTTTTCGGACGATAGCGCTGCCTTAAATATACATGCTTATCGGGGAGGTTCCTACAGATCGATGCCGATAAGGCGCTGACGTAACTAAAAACATTGCGTCGCTGGAGGTTATCGATATGTGAGAATAAACGTTATCAGCAGTTCTGACGTTTGCTGAAATTGATAGAACAGCGACACTTTGAGTACCGCGAAATTCTTTTTGTATATTTTATCTTTATTTGTCCGCAGCTGACGACATTTGGATAGAAAGTAATCTGCGGCGAAGAATTACGTTATAAAACGAGGAAAACACGAGTTAAGCTACTATAGGTAAACGAAGTATTCAGACGGCTTGACAAATAATTGACAAATAAAACCAATTATGCCGTTAAATTTCGTAGAGTTTTTAGGAATTTTATAGATGGGCTACAGCCCAACCTTTCTTATTCTATACTTTGGCAAATTTTCCCAGACGGAAGTTCTCCTTGATATTCTAAGGATCTCAAGAATAGAAAACAATATTGAATGGGCTATTATTCAGACCATAAAATGTTCTCAAAAGTGACCAGAAACACAGAACCAACCGAAATTTTACAGTGCCATGAGATACATTTTATTGTTTGGAGACTTGAAAATGAACTGACATTTCTGTGATTTTCGGCGTTAATGTGTTATAATGTATGTATATTAATGAACCATCAAAGATTTCTAAATGGATCTATAATATCCGCAGACAAAGGAGCAAGTCAAAGGAGCCAATTAAAACATCCAACATATTAATGGCTAACATTATTCTGTTTGTCAAAAACATCCATTTTTCTCCATGTATATATATATACATATACATTATATTAAATCTATAATTATTATACATACATACGTGCATATATATATATATATGTGTTTACATATATGTGTTTACATATATATATATAAAGTATGTATACAATAAAATCCTCTGTGAAGAATGTCTAAAAATCGATATGTTCCAATAAACGGAGCTGATCAAAGTAATTATGTAAATCCAAGAAAGATCTCCGACACCGATAATCTATCTAAATCTGCACGTTAAGTAGACTCGGCATTTTGATTTTGAAATTATATAATGAAATTATAAGATTTTGTAACACGAGTTGTAATACCGTATAACGTATATATTTTAAACTGCTGCACCTGGTAGGATTATACGTGTCGACCTAATCGTACAAATTCTTCGAATTTTTCAGAGTGACTTTCACTCTTTTAGAGCGAAATTTCACTCCAAAATATTTTCCTAAAACGTAAGTGTGACGCTAAATTAATCATTTATTGGCAAAAATAATTAAGAGTTGCTTGGTTGAATTTGTGGTCGCGCACAACTGGAAATAGTACATTCCGTTACGAGTGCGGGAAATTCGTATTTCCCACACTGTTTTTAGCGTTAAACTTTATATATAACTTTATATATATATATATATATATATATATTTTTTTTATTGTATTATACATAATATACATAGCCAATGAAATATGTGTTATGATATATACATGAAAGATTTTGAATTTTTCGCAAATCAATCTTGAAAAATTCACAACTACACACGAATAAATCTCCGTCTGCGCAGTAATCGGACCGTGAATCTTAATCTTACGGACAATTCATGGGTATTTCAGATTCTGAATTTAATCTATTACGTGTAGAGTCTATTCGTTTTTCACTTCAGGAATTATTGCAAGGGTCAGATGTTATCTTTACATGCCCTGATGTCTGTTTTAACGTAGCACTTTCATCGAATGAAAATGTCGATAAGAATGTATTGATGTACGCACTGTTAAGAAGAGTAAAAATTGATGATATGTTTAGAATATAATACCCGAATGAATGCGAGTTGATTTATTCACTTCTTATCATATTTAAAGGCTTCGTATTATGCGGTGTACATATACTTTTTTGTACAAACAAACCAGATGGATGAAGAAATAAGTTTGATGAAAATTACAGCCTTCGAAGAAGTAGTTCGAAGCAGATACTCACTTCAGTGTGTGAAACAAACTTTTGCACACTTTTTCGGCAATAACGCTCGATTAACAAAATGTAATGAAAATTTTTCAAAAATGTACACTAATATACAAAATGATTAAAATACAAAACAAAGTATCAAAAATCTCTAAAACTTGTTCATTATTCTAAATGCTGAAAAAAAAAATCGAAAAAATTATGTAATAATATTGGTTGGACAACTGCAAATAATGTTGTCACAGTGAAAAACATTATTTTCATTACATGTTTTACATGTTGTGGTTTGTTGTCATTTCCATAACCAGTACCGAAGTCTTCAAGCAATTCAAGAACGAAATTAAAAAAAAAAATAAATAAATAAAAAAAATGACGCATTGACCGAATAACCTGCAGTGATGTTTACTTTCTTTCACTCGTATCAGATGTATGGCGTAAACGTGTCAAGACCTTCCGAGCAAAGGGACCGGGGGACCAAGAAATATGTAAATGCACCTTGGGGCCTCCCAAAACCTTTCCTTGCAATATCCCGTCTTCAATATATTTATGCGTGTGTTTTACGCTCCCATGAACGTAACTTTACACTTATTAAATTTTGGTCATTAAACGTCAAGTTTTTGTTTCGTTGCTTTACTTTATTTGCTACTTTAGGGATTGCAGATGTTCAGAAGATGAATTTTACTTAATTTTTATTAATTTATGATTGGCAGTAATGGCTACGCGCGGACAATCATATTACGGTATATATACGCACTTTAGTAAATAAAATACTCAAATTTTTTTCAAGATTTTTTTTTTCAGCTCTTGTATTAAAAACAAGTTAATAACTTTTCTCAGCACATTAGTACATTGTTAAAGGATAAAAAATAATTTTTTATTTTATTTTACATTTTTTACATTTTTTTTTTTTTTAGATCTTGCTAGATCTACAGACGCCGTCAAAGTCGAGTATCAAAAAAATGGCTTGTTCAATGACTGACAATTATTGTCAAGATTTGCAAGCATAAAACAAAAAAGCAAACGTCATTTTAAGGGGAAACTAAAGGTGATCGTGCGATGACCTCAATTCTTAACCTAAAATATTCAAATTAAACAGAAATTAATTTTTAGGGAAATAATATAGTACGAGAATTCGCAAGAATAAATTTGAAATTACACTTTTACAATTCTCATTCTTATGCTGGCGAATTCTCGCTCAATTGAATTAATCTGAATCGATATGAATTGATTTCGCTGAAAATTGACGCAATAAATGCGTAAAAGCGCCCTAAAATAGATTGACGTGGCCGCCAAAATGATGACAACAGTAAATTCATTTTTATTCTAATAAAGAATCTGAACTTTTGACACGAATAATAACTTGTACTTTAATGTCCAGGAGATGTAATTGTAAAATTACAAATGGCGGCTTTAATTGAGAAAATTTGTAAAATATCGGACTTTTGGATCTTTTCCTTTTGTACGATGGCCAGAAATTAAGACTACATATACGTAAGGGATTTAACCTAAGGGATGTATAGTTGACCATGAATCTTTTAGGATTAAAAATAAAAAAAAAAATATATATATATATATATATATATATATATATATATATATGAATCTTTTGTTACGATTTCAGAATTAAAAATGGCGGCTAAAATGTTGTGGATGTATCCTTGATAAATAAATTCACTTTGGATAAAAACGCATGAAATTGAGTCGAATCAGGTTGCTAATATGAATTTCAAGTAAAAATTAAGAAACTCAAAATGGCAGCTGTATAAGTGATGATTTAGACTTATAAATGGTCAGTCTCACATTTTTTTTAATAACTAATTAAATCAATGATATGCGATTTAAATGACGATAGATTTAATTGTGAATCATATTATTTACAAATGATTAAATTAAAAAGAAAAACAAGTTTTAAAACCGGCAAAACATTGACTTACGCAACGAGTCGGTAAAAACGATGAAATTTCAATCAGTTTTAATCAATTATTTCAATCAACGATTTGAAGCAAGGTTTATAATTGGGGGAAAAAAGTCCAAGTTAAGATCAGATTTTAACAAAAAAAAAGGGGCATCAGATGACGGATAGGCGATTGAATTACAATTTTCATTCCGAAATAGCAAAAAATTGTAGCGGGAGGACTTGGCGTCCCGAAATATTAGCACTATCCAGAAAAAGTCCAATTCTCTAATGAGAAATTGCTACGAATGTCAGAAGTTTAAAAGGACCGAGACGAAAAACGCGCTTAGAAATAAGCACCCGAGAGAAACAAGACGAAGAGGAAGGAGACTAATTGTCAAAATATGTTCGAAATTGAACCCGGCTCGTTTGTCCCGGGGCTCTTTTTTCATGCACTTTGTCTCCGGTGCTCTTTCCCTTCCTCCCCTGCCGCGCACGGCCCTCATCTCCGCATGTCGCTGTTTATCGCCCTCGGCGTCTCTCCAGCGTCCGCGTTCCTTTGTCTCCGTCACTCGGTCGATCGCCGTCTTCGTCGTTCTCTCGCAGCCGATCACCGATGAAACCCATAAACGCCGTTGCCAAATCGTCGCTCGCCAGTCTGCTCCCCTCCTCTGTCCCCGTTCCGTCCCCGCGGGTGATCCCGCGGCCTCGCTCTCGAAGACGCGTCCGTCGCCCTCGCTCCCCTCGTACCGCTCCCAATCCCGCTCCCCCGCTCCACCCCGATCTCTTTCTCTCATCCGCCTTATTGTCCGCGCCTATATCCCCTTCGGCACGTCTCACCTTTTTCGATCGCCGTCGCCGCCGTCGTCGTCGGAACGCGGGTTTGCTTCGCGATTGGAAAGCGCGCCCCACCCTTCCCGCTCCGCTCCTAGCCGACCCTCGTCGTCGACCCTCTTTCTCTTACACTCTCGTTATTTCTACCGTCTCTTTTCCCTTTTCGCCTGACTTGCTTCTCTTCTCATTTCGTCCTTCTATTCAGCATCTCTCCACCGCGCGTTTTCTCTTATTTATTTTTATCGCGACTCTCCCTCGGTCTTCCTCTCTTCTCTGAAATCTTCCTTCCTTCGGCTTCGTTTTTCGCGAGGCTGTATATTTTTTACGTGGTTGTGCGGCTTTTGTGCGGAGCGTTTTCACTCCGCTCTTCTTCCTGCTGCCTTCCTCCTACCCGAGGCTCGCCGCATTCTTCGACGCTTTTGTCTGTTTTTGGCCCTCCTGCCCTCCGAGGGGCCAAAGGTTTCGTGGATCTCCTTCGTGGCGTGGTTTTCGTTGTTTTCGGCTCTCTCCTGCTGGCTTCTCGGGCGAGGAAAATGTAGCCGGTATTAGCGGCGTTTTGTTGGAGGCAGATATACCCTACATACACTACATCAGCATTCGATCCAATTAATGCTCTTTTTATGTTGCAGCACAAAAACTGACGAACAAGTCGTCTTTTCCTTGATCTTTTCAATGCCTGTCAGATCTTCCAATCATTCTATTAGCAATGTCCTACGACTTTTGTGTTTACCGCTCCGAATCACGGAGGCATTCACAAAAAAAAAAAAAAATGGGAGATGAAGGACTGACATTATTACACAATTTTTTATGATGAAAAATATTTGGTGTAGGGTAGAAATAATATTTTGGCTTGAAAAAGTGACGGATACAATTATTTTCTTCTCATCCTTTTCCCCTTCTTCTCATTGTTTTTGTGTTCATATTATCCGTAGCAAAAATTTGTCGACACACGATATCTGACGTAAAAATTATGGCTTAAAAAGCCGAAATTAAAATGAAATTTTCAAACAAGTTTTTTAAACACTCCCTTTTCCGGTTAGGAAAGTATTTTCGAGTCGTAAATTTTAAGATGAGTAGGGTTCGGCATAAAAAATTCAATATATCGGTCTAATATGGCGAAGAAAATGAAAAATTTCAGGACGTTGCAATTCATAAACTCTGCTAAATATATGCTAAGAGTGAAAAGTTCTTATAGAATTCATCGAGGAATACACCGAAAATTTTTCAGATTTTTGCGTTACATTTTTAATAAATTTTTTTAACAAGTTTTTTGACAGTTTTCGATAAAGAAAATCTTAAAAGTTGTTTTTTATTTTTCCCTTTTTATTTATAAAAACAGATATATGTATGTTTTTATAATTTCTTTTCTTCGTAAACTATTAATTTTTGGAAAAAATTGCAAATGGCAAGATATGCGTAAAATTCATCAAAGAACCTATTGTTATTTTTATTATAATTTTTCATTGATTTTTTTTAAATTGTCAAAAAATTCAGAGAATTATTTTCTTAAAATGTAAACAAATTCTGGTGTTTTTCTCGATGATGTCAAAGAACGTTATTCTCGACAGTTCATAATATATATATAGTTTATAATATAATTTATAAATTTTTTATTCAAGACCCTACATATCTTAAAATTTAGGATCGTTTTGAATAAATATTTTAGATCTAAAGTTTTTTATTAAAAACTTAAAAACGTAAAAATTATTTATTTTTTTTTTATTTTTTGTTGGAATTAGAATGAAAATTCAACTTGATTAGTTTTGATCGTGAAAGTGTATCTGTCATATAAAATTTAAAAAAGTGCACGATTAGATGAGAAACAAATTCAATATCTTTTTCATCCTTGGACAGAAATATTACATTTTAGGTTTAAGCCCCAACTTATATTATGCATGGTGTATTTTATAATACATTTTCAAGTGTTATAGGAAATTACAAAAAAAAAGCAAAGAAGCAGGACAAAAAAATCTGTACAAATTACAAAAAAAAATGCATTTTCCATTTGTCTCGTGTTCGCCCTCTGACAATTCAAATGTAAATAGGAAAAACCATTTTAATTAATAAGAACGCCCGGCGAGCAGAGTGTATTTACATAGTTATTTCGAAAACTCGACACTGGGAACGTTGTAATTATTTGGTCTTTTACACCTCATTCTCCGTTTACAGCTTTAAATCGTCCGTTTTCTTTTCTCGTTTTATCCGTTTATCCTAAGTACTGACCTGCCTCTCCTTTTTCTTCTCCCTATACATAACACTGGCTGGTTCCCGTCGCTCTTTAGCTTCCCTCCCATTCTGTCTCTCTTATTTCTGCCATCTTTCACTTTCCTTCGTGATTCTCCTCTTCTTACTTGGCGCTACATACATTTCATTCTTCACTTTCCCTCGCGATTATCTCAATTGCATAATTCCGCTATCATAATTTACGATTCATTTTACGGTTAAGTCGAGCGTGCATTTTCCGTGGAATTTATACCTGGTATGCCCATTGCGAAGCGCTTCCAGTCTTGCCTATGCCAATTTCAATATATATTTGTACAAAATCGTGAGCACGTAATTGTAGCCGGGCCTTAAATAGCTTTCTTGGTCAAGTTCTGTTTATGTTTCTACATCACGTCAATTACTTACCGGACGTTTTCCCATCGATTCTTTCTTCAAGATTCGCATTCGCGAGTCCAAGTTTTATGATTATTGGACCGTCTGAAACAATTTCTGAAGCAAACTGGCACATTACGCTACTTGAAGGAGAAATGGGTTTCTCTCCCCCCCCCCCCCCTATATATCTGTGCGATTAGAGAATATACGATGCGAAGGTCGAAAAAATGACAAACGTAGTGGTCGAATATATCGATAATGTTCATCGCGCATGATAAAGTTCTATTTGAAATTTGACAATGTCCGTTAAGGTACGATTTCAAACAGAGTGCGCCGAGCAAGTGTGAAATTTAAGAGTAGGCACCACTTGATACGAAGAAATTCTATAATCGTCAAACATTGATAAAAAATGAAAAAGCAGACATTACCACCGCACGAGTTTACGACTTCGTTTATCATTTGATCGCAACAACATTGAATTTAAAAAACCAGAGATTTTTTCTCTTTACGTGATTTAAATTTAATTTAATTAATATTTAATTGCAGTTTCATTATAGGCAATTAATTCTTTTCATATTTGCATCTTCCCATACTACGTGTTATTTTTTACTTCCTGGATGTAAATAATATTGTATAGTGCGATCATTTGCGTAATATTTCAGATATTTTCCATTTCATTCTTTTTATTCCGCAATGCGGTAAATGTACTTTCCCAAGTGTACACCCGAAGGTGAGTTCCATTAGACACGATAGAACGAATTGCTATATACGACACAAAACAAAACAAAGTACTGTTTACCAGTTTTATTAAAATTTTTGTCAATTTCAGCAAATTTGTCATTTTTTTTATTTGATTTCGGTCAAGTTTGTAAATTTTATTGATTTTAATGAATCGTGCTCAGATTTTTTCAGTTGTCAATTCCCACAACTGTTTCCAATTCTTGGTAATTCTGTTAATTTCGATACTTTAACATTTCAGTCGATTTGGATAATTTTAGTCAATTTTTTCTCCAAATTTATTTTTGAACAGTTTCTGTTTATTGACAAAGTTTAAGTATTTTATATGTTGCCAGTTACATCGCATTCGTCAATCACATAATCATCAATTTAATTTATTTTAATCAAATTCGTTGACTTTCAGTAGCACTTACAAATTTGGTCTTATTATTGAAATTTCTGTTTCAATAAATTCCATTGACACTGGTCAATTTTATAAATTTTTTGGATTTGGATAATTTTACAAACATCGAAATTCTTAAATTTCTCAATATTGTCAATATTGTCATCAATATGAACAATTGAGTCAGCTTTATCAAACTTTATCAACCTTTATGAAACTTTGTCGATTTTGTCAATTTCGTCAATTTTTATCAATTTTATCAATTTTCGTCGATTTCGTCAATTTTTTTCGATTTCGTCAATTTTCGTCGATTTCGTCATTTTTGTCAATTTTTGTCAATTTTTCACAATTTTGTCAGTTTTGTCAATTTTGTTAATTTTGTCAATTTTCTCCATTTCATACATTTTTGTCAATTTTTGTCAATTTTGTCAATTTCATCAATTTTCGTCCATTTCGTCAATTTTTGTCCATTTTGTCAATTTTTGTCTATTTCGTCAATTTCGTCAGTTTTTGTTGATTTTTGTCCATTTCGTCAATTTTTGTTAATTTTTGTCCATTTCGTCGATTTCATAAATTTTTGTCCATTTTTGTCAATTTTGTCAATTTCATCAATATTCGTCGATTTCGTCAATTTTTGTCCGTTTCGTCAATTTTTGTCCATTTTGTCAATTTTTGTCAATTTTGTCGATTTTCGTCAATTTAATTTTTGTCCATTTCGTCAATTTTGCCAATTTTTGTCCATTTTGTCAATTTTGTCAATTTTGTCAATTTTGTCAGTTTTACTCAGCTTCGTCAGTTAGACAATTTTATTCGATTTCTTTTTTGTCACGTGTCAATTATGGTAATTTTGTAAACTCTGTAAATTTGATTAATTTGACACATTTCGTCATTTTCGTTTATTTTAGTAAATTCTCTAAATTTTGTTAATATTGACAATCTCGTCAACTTTGTCAACGTTATCAACTTTTTCTAAATTGACGAAAGTGAATTTTATCTGCTTTGTCAATATCATCAAATTGGTTAATTATACATACTTCGCAAATTTTGTCAACTTTGTCGAATTTGGATAATTTTACATATTTCGTTAATTTTGTTTATGTTCTTAATTTTGTCAATATTGTCGACATTGTCGATTTTGGTCAGTTTCGTGAATTTTTAGTCTGTGTCATCAATTGTATTCAGTTTCGTAAATTTTGGTCAATTTTATCAATTTCAGTTAATTTTTTCAACTTCCGATATTTTCACAAATTTTGTGTATTTTGTCACATTAGTTACTTGCATAAAATTCAACAATTTGACATATTTAAGCCAGGTTTGCTCACTTATGTCAATTCTTGCGAATTGTTAATTTTATTTAAAATATTTTCTTCGAGAAAAAGGAATTTCGAGAATTTTGCATATTACAACCATTATTTTTTTTCCATAGTTTTACAGTTCATTTTTTTAATTTCCTGAAATTGTAATACATTTTGTTCGTATTTGTAAATCATCTTTATTGTAAATTTATTTTATTTGTAAATTATATTTTAATGTTCAGCAAATGCGATTTTTGATTGTATTTCCGTTGTTTGTATATATTTATTTTTTATTATTTTCATACTATTTTTATTTTACTCTTTTTACTCTTATCTATATATATTTAAACATTTCGTCAATTTATGTCTTTTCTATTTATATTCTAATCAATTGTCTCCATTTTCACAATTATATTGAATTTGAATTTGAGGATTCACCGGTCCATTTGATAGTTTAGATTCTCTTAATTATTCCTTCTCACACTTATGTAATTGTCATTGGTATTGTCAATTTTCATTTCACAATTTGGTTGATTTCGTGACGTCTTGCGAAATGTTTACCAATTGTATCCTCGCGTCTATCGCTGTTTACAAACTTGGTTTTTTCGATTTTCAGAAATAATTTTGATTGGAAACTTTGTTAGGAAAGTTCTTCGGTTCACTCGGGAAGACCTGCTCCCGCAACAGATATATTGCAATATACTATACTATATAGTAACATTTCAAATTCAATCAAATCAAAAAACTAAGCAAACAGAAATTTGATACTTTCCATATGCAACAATAAAGAAAACTATTTCGTTCAAGATATCGCTTTTCGGTATCATCGATATTATATCATTATTGTCTCTCTTATCGCAGTCCGAATGTACACATTTAAGTCGTTCCATTCGCTGTTACGTTTCGAAAACGAAAAAACTTGTTTTTATTACGTATATATTTTCAAACTTTCTCCCTCATCTTCGTCACCAACGACTTAATTGTTCCCATGCGATTTCACGCTCTTGGAAAAAAAGAAGTCGTTTGTCCGGCATAAATCTCATTATGAAAAACGACCATAAACTCGCAGAGCTAATCCCATCTGTTAACGACGATACAACAATAAGTCGAATAATTAACGGAAAGGCGAGAGCGGTTGATTTTCAGCACGCTCTCCGTCCCAACGTCCTCTCTCGAACGACGTTTCTTCACCACGACGACGCCACCCGCGTTCGCACGTGAAACATTTGATTTCCCGTTTTCTCGACACTATAATAATACGCCGTTTCTCTTCCTCCTCCGTTCCCAACTACATCTGACCGTTCGCTCTGACTCCCCCCCTCCCCCCTCTGCCCCGCCCCCGCGCCTCGTCTTCCACGACGACGACGACGTCGTAGTACCCCGTGGCGAGACGATTCGATACCGTGTAGAGGCGGCTGCCTGGCGGAAGAAAAAATGCGAGCTAAGAGAGTAACAGGCCCCCGTGAGACGGGGCAAACCGAACCCGCCGCCGCGCCATCGGCCAACCGCGGGAAAAGAAACGAGCGGATGGACGGATACACGTGTACAGTCGTGTCATCGTGAAAAGACTTTTTTCTGACTCGTCACGCATTCCTACAGTGCAGAACCGTAGAAACGCGATCTTTGACGATCTTCGTCATTGAGTTAGGTTAGGTTAGACAGCGAAAAACCTACTAGGAAATCATATTCCATCAGTCTCTTAATATTGGCAGACATTATCGTCGACTCTCATGGAGTCGTAAAACTGACGACTACTATATGGAAATTCTAGATCCTTCCCTAACAAAATCATTCCCGCGATTTAGGCATGATCTTCCCCTATTGGGATTTCGAACAATGTGTAGGACCGAGAGTTCCAGATTCGCAACGTGGGTGACTGAATCGAGGCGTTAACGCGCGCCTGCTGTCGTATACCCATCCGCACTTTTTATAGAACTTGTTTGTAGAGAACGCGTTCTTTGTCCAGCCCAACGCCGCTTCTAGGACTAGTCGCGTCGGGCCAGATATATAGTCTATACAGAACGATTTCTATAGATATTTGCGGAAAAAGGTTCGCGGGGCGCGTCACCCTCGTCGGCAGCCCCAAAAACTGGTTTCGAGAAATGCGTATATCGAAATTTTCTGGTCGCCGAACCCTTTCCGGTATATAGGGTCGTTGGTTCGTTACCCTGCGCCTGCCATTTGAAGTATTGATTTTCCCTACTCCGAAATGTGCCGGTAGGTGAGAGTCCGCACGGTGTTTTCATCGGTCGACGATCGATTAAGAAGCTACTATTTCCGGGACACTACGATACATGTATATAGCGTTTCGTTTCGGGCAATGCGGAATGACCTAACGACGAGGGCCGATGAGCAAATGACGCGGGGAGTGATGATAAAATGAAAAACCAGTTTCACTAATCTACACGGACTGATGGGACTGATCACTCACGAAAGGAAGCCATCAGGAATGTTTTGGCGAGGTGGAGGAGGAGGTCAAAAAAGATGTTGCTCGTTGCGTAGCGACCGTATACGCTCGTATGGACGCGGGCACGGCCCTCTTTCAGAAGAGAACCGAGCAGCCATCAGCCATCCTGTCATAGACAGGATGTGAGGGTCCGCGAGCTCGCGCGTCGCGTTTCGTCGTCGCCGTTCTGGCCTCCGCGTGCACGTGTTCCACTCTTGTCTCTCGCATGTTTATGGGTGTGTGTGTGTGTGTTTGTGTGTGTTTGTAAGGAGAGACCGGAGCCGAGGACGCGGAAAGGGGACCGGCGGGAGAGGGACGGGGGAGGATGGAACGATAATGCCGAGCCGCGAAGGAGAGACGCGACAACGAAATCGAGGTTGACCGATTGGACCTCCGAATATTTTTCAGCCGGCTCGCTTTCCGAGTAATTCAATATTTTTCACGTCGACGCGCTGATGAATTTCATTGGCCGTCAAGTATTTTAAGAGGCCGTTTCTGGCTGTAGGCGACAGTGACGGAATTTCGTTAACGATCTTTTACGAGGATTTTTACAGGTTGTTGGGCTCTTATGTAGAGTTTCTTTTTTCTTCTTCTTCTATTTTCTTTTTTTTTTTTTTTTTTTTTTTTT
>JAPYZR010001253.1:0-31529 GCA_030522945.1 Trichopria nigra | reverse complement strand
TTTGTAAATACGGTAAAATACGATAAACGTCAAACGCGATGTCCTCCTGACAGGATCGCGATCTCCGTCCACAAGAGACAATGAAATCGATTCTCTCACCCCGCAAAGCAGAGTGTCGCGACCCGACCTCATCTGCATGTCTTTTCTTCGAACTTTCTCAAGAATGACCCCGGGAACACGAGCTGAATCCAATCTGGCGCCTTAATGGATGATTGGTTTCGTAAAGCTCCTTTCCTGAAATCGATACCGGCCCTTCAATCTGCGTTCCGCTTTGCCTCCGCGTACTAAGCGTGGTCAAAGGGGTTAGAATTTCACAGCGGATCGTCGAACCGAAAAGGGACCGCTCAGTCAGGGCTCGTTCTCTTCTTGAAAGGAGTATTCGACCCTTGGAGTCTTGACCTTGCTGTCGGCAAATTTGCGGCTAGGATATCCCTTCAAGTTCGCTCCACTTCCTTCCGCAAACAGCACGCCCCTGACGTTCCTGAGATTAATTACTTTCTTTGTCGAGGTAGCTGCAATTTGGCACAATTATTGTCGCAAAAGATGCTTCACTCCTTCGACATTTTGCCGACTCATCTGTACAATTACATGCGTGGTAAAATATGAATATGCACTTGTCAGACCACTTCCCCGCTTGAGGTTCGACTATTATGTTTTCTAACTTCCTTTGAAAAAAGAATACTGCTATTGGAAGAGATGTTTGGAATATCTGCAAACAAAGGTAATTATTTAATTGAAAACAACGTTTTAATTAAATTTTGACCCTTCTTAATGAAAATCTTGAAGTTCTGACGTGACTGTATCGTTTAATTAAATCTCAGGAATTTTTATGAAAAAAAAACTCAATTTCCACATTTAAATTGGCATTTAAATATATATTGTCTTTAAGAAGAAGTGAAATAATCTACCTTGGGCCAGACACGAAACTAAGTATTGAGTAACACGAGACTTCGGATTCGAGACCCGTAATTCACCTCCTACCCCGTCTTCGACAACCTACGAAGACTTTTAATGGATACGTACTGTCGGCCGCGTAACTGAGTTATTTACAAGGGATTGATATTTAACTAGTTACTCTCGTTAAGCTGGATTTCACTTAGAGTTCGGAATCCCGTGGAAATTCGAGTACCTAAATTACTCGCAGCAGGAATCACACTTACTTATTTTCTTGAAGTGGTATTTTTTTTTGTGTTCAGACATTACTTATATTACTTATATTAATATTAAGCAATTTGTTATTAAATATTTTCTAAAATTACGTTTTCTCTATTTTATACTTTATATTTACCCTTTTATTATTTGATTTATAAATTATTATTACAAATTTTAAATTTACAAATTCGTACTTTACCATTTTTAATGTCCAAAAAAATACTAAGTACCATTGTGTGAAAATATTTCTCGAATTTAATCCGCAAATTCATTGTTGATCATTGCTCAAAGTTATTTTCCTAATTGAAGCCCCGAATTTATTTTGCATAGCGTTAAAGTAGATTTACACGGTGTAATGAGAACGTGATGATAAAGTCCAGTGTGTATAATAAATTCAAAAAGTTATTGTTTCAGTGATAAAAAGCAATGCACAGTCGTTATTCCTTTCATACTCAGTTAGTTTTGAGTGCAGAAACATTTCTACATTATAATAAATAACGAACAAGTGTTGCCGCACGCATTTGAATATGAAAGCGTCTCAGGTTTCCATGTCTCATTAAATTTACTACAGGACTTCCACGATATTAATATCGTCACACACGCTGTCGTTGTATTCCGTCGCGCACCCATACTACTAAATAAAGAATGCAAATAGTCGTGAAAAGTCTCGCTATAACAAATGTCGGCGCTATAACACACATATAATGAAATTTCAAAAGCGGAAATATTTTCCGCGCAATGTCAAAAAATTATTTTTCTCTTCCCTCGCAATAAATTATTCATTATACGTTTTTGCCTATCGAATAACGAAACGAGGCTTTATGCGATATGCCATCCCTTTATGCAACTAACATCCACTCAAAGGAGAACAATTTGAAATTCTCAGTTTATTTTATTTTTCCGTATATTGAAAGTAGCAATTGAACATTGAAAATTTTCATGAAATTTTACTCTTCCGTAGCACATTTTGACACGTGACAAGTTACAATAATATTATAGGGCTAAACTGTAGTGACACTAGTAATATGGCCTGGACTTGTAATCTGACTATAATTACTTTTGATGTAAAACTAGACTGATACTAGCTAATACATATTCTTACAGAATTATATGTCCGGTTTTCCTAAGCAGGTTCAATTTCCACCTGGGAATGGTTAATTACAATCAAATTTATTTAAAGTAATCAATATAAATCAATGAAATTTTTGGGGCGTTAAAATCCAGTTAATTAATTCTTTATTATTCTAAAACATATTCCCAAATAACAAGAAATAGTATGTTTGAATTCGTTGGTTTTGATTAGTTTCTATTCTAATTAAATAAATGATGAAGCTGAATATATTCCTTATAAATTCATTGGAGTTTTCTAAAGTCACGAATATAAAGAATTTAATTCACATAAATGTATTATTTTATCCGATTGAATCGATTTACATCTAGGAATTATTTAATGAAATGAGTAATATACCCTTTAAAACGTTGTTTTTAATTTATTAACTCGGTTTGTTTTTAATTTCGAAATTATTCAATTAATTTTTTAAAATTCATCGGAATTTAATCATCAAGTCGACGATGATGCATTCTTAATATTGATTTAATTTGATCCTTGGAATGTATTTTGTATTCATAACGTACGCGAATGATACGTTTGAATCATTCGTTCGAATGTATTGTTTTAATGCGTCGTAAAATGAATAACACAGCATTCGCACGTCCGGGAAATCCCTCGTCTTTAAAAACATCAGTTTCGACGTGTGTCTCCGTAGAATGCAGGATTCCAAGTTGAAAAACGCGAGTGCCAGTTATATAAGGATAATATTAAGCGGAACCGAGCGAATTGTCCCAGTTCCATCAGAGCCATCAATCCGTCCATTCTTCGCACGGATGATAGATATCCAGGCGGGCATTTCGCGCAGCTACCGTGATGTGAGTGTAAGGGAAGTGTCGGGAGTGGCGGTATATTTTCAAGGCAAATTTACCCGTCTGAAAAGTCAAGTGATTCAGATTGGAAATCCAAGCACGAGAGCGTCCCATATTTTTGGTACCCTGAAATCCGTTCAAAAAGATCCATATCGCAATTGTTGCCAACGAACTTTACGGATAATTTCAACAGAGGATCGACGAGGGATGATGGATGGGGTTGGGGGTTTGGGGGAGGGGCAGGGGGTGGTTGATGGAATAATTCACGTGAACTTTTTCAATTGCGTCTCATCTATTCCTGCCGCGGATGAAGGAATTACTCTATCAGCATTCAAAGACCAGCGGTGAGGTTACTCGAGCTCCGACAAAAGGAAACGTTTCAAGAATATCGACGAGGGTGAGAAAGTGAGTTTGAGAACTGCGTGAGAGAGCCTATTTCGACGAGTCGCGATGAAATTGCCGCGTCGGCTCTAATGCCTGCGCCATTCACTGTCGGTCACGTCAAGAACGAAATGCGCGGATCACAGAAGGCAACAAATAGCTCTTTCCGCCGATGTCACGTACACACGTGCGCGAACACGTGCATTCGCGATAACTGGTGCGCGACGTTGTCTTCTCTCTCTCTCTCTCTCTCTCTCTCTCTCTCTCTCTCTCTCTCTCTCTCGTGTACACATAATATGTATAGTATGTGTACACGCATATCTCGTATCTATATATGGATTCAAGTGCACACCCACGCAGGTGGAGGAACATAATAGGGAAGCAGAGTTTTCACTTTGGAACACGTGTAAACACGAGCGAGTGATACGAACGAACTATACATATAGGGGGAACCCCGAATACGACATGTAGGACGTTGTCGTAGGCTGCTGGTCTTTTTAGGCCGAATCGTGAATAATTTCAGCCGCTTTCTACGTACACGAGTTTATGTCGCTCGCTCGCGTGCCGGATGAATGCGCGCTGCGCATCACTGTACCGGCGATTTTAATAAAGCCGTTGTCCTGCGGTTCGCTGACATACGACCGTAAATATATTTAACGAATTACCCTGCGCGGTTGGACAGGCTAATGGATCTTGATGCCATTTTCCAAAGGCAATTTGTACCTTTCCGAGGCGGCTATGTCCGAAATACCGCTGTCCCAGTATTGCATCGAAAAAGCGCAGCTTTTTTCCTGTACTATGGTCCTCCATGCGGATATTTTTACTCTTACAAGTACGGAAAAAAGAATAATGTATGTGGGGATGTTATGGCAAAATTGAAATGGATCTTTGAAATCGAGGTCCAAATTCGTACAATTCAGAATTAAATTCGGATCATTTGTATCTAGTCTTCGAATGCAACTTGCCGAGTATTATTATGTTTTTACATTAAAATAGCTATCCAGTAGCTTATTCTGTGTACACAGATTTCATATTGGCACAGAACAAAGTACATTTTTTAAATATGTGCCGTAGATCCCGTGCAAATCTATACCCCCTGTTCCATCCAATAGATTTAGACAAGGATTATAGTGTCGAAACAAAATTGCAAATAATATATTAATTTCAAATCGGACACTTTTTTGTCGTGTTTTATGGTTCAACTTAAATTCCATCGTCGGTAGGTTGCAGAAACACCGGTAATTAGACATTCGTGATTGTAAATCTTTTGGGGTGATTAAAATGTGCATCCGTTTTCTTGCTCAATGCAGCCTTCGCAGTTAATGCGTCTCCGCCTACGCGAAATCAACAGTCTACACAATGCGTTTCCGATTATCTACTCGGAACCAATTATATCCTCCCTCGTATAATCGCGCGAGCACGGTTCATTATGCAGCTACCCTATTTCTATTAGCAAAAACTCAAACAGTATCCAATTAAATCAATTGGACCTCTGTAGGTGCGCTCGGCTATATACGCGAATGCAAATTTTGCAAAAACTCGATATATAGTATTTGGTTGTTGAAATTGCAGTTTCAATTGACGTGATATACAACGTACAGGTTATGAATTTATTACGAAAGTTCGCTGACAAACCATTTTGAAACTTTTGATATTCTGGCATTTTGACGTGCTTTTTAGCGCGGATAAATATTACGTAAACGAAAGCATATAGGAATTCTGCGTTACAAATACTCATATTGATTTTTTTGTTCAGCTGCGTGTATGTGCGGCGCGTGGACTGGAATAAAATATTGTCAAATATATATATATATATATATATATATATATATATATATATATGACTATAAATATTTAGTTTTTAACAGAGAGATTAAAGTGACGGTCCATCGACTTATATACGATATATTTGAAAAATAAATCACAGATAAAACGAATGTCAAAGTATGACGACCATACCTCGATATAATAAAACTTGGGTTTTTTTAGTTTTATTTTTAATATGATTTTTTTTTTTTTTTGTGTAAAATGGAAAATCCATACGGTACTTCTTCATTTCATAAATATCACAGACACTCTTTGAAATTTCCTCAATTAACGTCGACATTCTGTTCTTCGGTTTATTCTTACGATACAGCATAAGTATATATCTGGAATGCATCTGTTCAATTTGTCCTTAAATTCATGTCTCGAAATCAGTCTTTAAATTTTTTAATCATGTAAGTATTCCTAATTCAATCTTCCAGTTCACTCTGCAAATTCTTTTAACTAATAATTGTAATTCTTTCTTAAAATTCATTCGTTCTTGGAGTTCGTTTGTCAAAATCGATCGTCAAATTCAATTCTGGAATATATCGCATAATATCGATGGTAAATTAATTTTCGTCAAGATGTTCTAAAAATCGAATTACTGTTGTCAAATCTCTCAAAAATCTCATGTCTCTTTAAACAAAAATCATATTATAATTTTTTTTAATTCGATTTTCGTATTCAATCTTAAGTTCACTCGTCGAATTCAATGTTTGAGCAATTTTTAATCGCTTAACTTGAAATTTTAACAATATGTTCTTTCTCACAAATGTAAAAGGCATTTTTAAGAACATTGTCATTTAACTTCTTAAATTTATTTGTATATACGGTCTTTTTACGTAAGAAAATAAAAATAAACTATTTATATATTATAATGGTTTAACATTGAAAATCCTTCTAAATATATGTGAAAATAAATAAATATGTACATTTGCAGAGTTTTGTCGGTCGAAAAAATACATTTACTTGCTTTTTTACAACGATTAACCTTCTCATTTCTTCAAAATTTAATATTTTTTAAATTCCTAAATATATAGATTCGGAAATATATCTAGTTACTGCTTAATTTGAATATTTTAGTTAGGTTAGGAAGTAACTTTATCGTCCTCGCATAATTAGCTTCTCCTTATATGCAGGATCTAACCTTCAATTAAATAGTGTAAATTAAAAATGATTGAAATGTTTTGCAACGTACAAGCGGTAGTAGGGTAATTCTATATATTATTTGGAACAATCCAGAAATACCGGTGAATTTGGTTCAAATTGAATAAGGACTGTCCGAAATAAATTATATTCCTCTGTCTGGAGCAAAACGTTAATTTATTTCCGTCCATCCTCATTCAATTTTGAATCTACTTCACCGGTATTTTCTGGAGGGTTGCAAATAATATGTACATATTAATAGCATAATAGTTTGAAAAAATAAGTTCAAATTTTGAAAAATCTTTTCAATCATTTAATTTACACAAGGTTATTGATCTCCTAAAATGATTTATCGTGTCCATTTCTACAATAAATTCGTTCAGTTCGTACTAAAGTGATAAAGTATAGTGGATTAATTGATATTTGAAAATATATTCACATGGTCATTCTTCGTTGTTTCGAAATTACGGGGTTAGTGAAAATCGTACGTGAAAGCACGAAGCGAAACGAGAGTAAACGAGGAGGATCGAGCGTAACAACGCGCAATAAAGAAGGTATCCATGGTGAAGAGGATCCGGGATCTACGAGTTGATAAATGGATAAACAAGGATGATCCATTCGAATCCGAACGACCCGAAGCCGACCACTGTCCGGTCACCTTCCATTAACTTCTCCTACGATACGGCGGGTTTGTTCGCCAGCGCCGTTTCTTCTCCCGCGGCGGGCGAATTCGTCAAGCCGATTAGGTCGTTAATCGACCAAGGCGAAATCGACTCTCGAGCTCCGAAACTTTCGCGAAGATCGACAACTTTTACGGTTCGCTGCATCTCTTTATGGATGGCTCTTCTGCAAAATATATTGAAATCTCATTAAAAGCCATGATAAGAGCAAAGTATTGAAAGGCTTATATAGGGGGTGGGGGGGGGGGGGGGGGGGGGGGTTGAAAATTTAAAATTAATGTTAGACTTTCATTTTATGAATAATTTCGGGGGAAGAGCGGATAAACTTTTTAAGGATATAGATATTACTACATTATACGAAATTCCTGCGAACTTTGAAAAGTAATTTAACAGGCACTACAATTAAAATAATTATCTTCTGAAACTGCATTTTTCTTATACATATAGAATTGACTAGTGGAATATTTCAGCGATCTTTTAAAGTACTTTTCAACATTCGGTAAGTCAAGTCGAATTTCTTCCGCATATTCAGATTCAACAAATGGTACTCTCACTTTAAACCCCTAGTAAAAATTAACTTTGGTGCCGGCTACAGCCACTGTTAATCATCGTGGTACTGGCTAGCGACAGTTATTTTTTATCAGCAATGCGACCTTTGATTTTATTGCGGGAAAATGCAAGTATAGGTAAAGTGTCCCGTATATACGTAACTTGTCTTTATTCTTCGAAACAACCCTTGTAGAAAATGACACCAGTTTCTGCCAAATTTTTTTAAAAACTCTGTAGAGTTTTATACTTGAAGTTTGATAGTGTAATCATTGAATAGAGAAATAACAGACGATGCCCAACTCTATCATTTTTCAATAAACCTTCGTCACTCAATAGCGCGTGAGAAAGCAAGAAAATGCGTTTGAAAATCCTATTTTCCAGGGTGTTCAAATATTTATACGTTCGCAGCCAAGCCGCGAATGTTGAAATTAAGGGAAGAACAATTAAAATTCGCCACTCGCGTAATTCGTCCCAGTGAATTTAGTCGCTTTAGCGTCTTCTCAGCCCCCATTGCCCACTATTCAACAAGTTAAGAAAACAAATCCTGCTGCGTCATACCTTCTCCCCATAGGAGCACCGAGAATAAACTTTTGTTTAAAGTCCGAGGCACGAGGAGAAAAAGGGCGCTAAAACCCTATATAGCCGCGAAAGTTTCGAGTTTCGCGAGGAAGGGGCAGCGGCGGCGGCGGCAACGGCGACGGCCACGGCAACTTGAACGAAGGAACTCGCTATGGGAGAGCGAGAAGCGTTTCCCTGTGACTTTTGCCCGTCCCTCTTCGCCCCTTTGTACGTCCCGTGGCGTCTTTGTCGTCAGACGTGGTATACGCGGTGGAAAGTTAAGTCCGAAGGCGCTTCGACCTTATGATTTCGTCGGCCTCGTTATTGCGAGAGCAGAACTGGGGGGGATTGCGAGGGAGAGACTGTAACCCGGTGCCATGGCGGTTTAGGGAGATTTTGGAAGGGACGTAACTCGTCCGCCGCGATAGACGCGCCCGAACAATAAGACAATGGGAACAAGTGTACAATGGGTCGACCATTGTTGGCGGCCTTGTTCGAGTGTTTGTAAGTTCGCGCGAGGGCATGGTTTATGGAGAACCTCGATGATAGATGTCCGAGTCGAGAATGTTCAACCTCCGCGCGGCAGTTCCTTGGTGAAACTTTTCCAACTAGCCGGACGAAAAAGTCGCCCGGAAACCAGCCGAGGATTCTCTGGACCATGCATCCGCCAAGCTGCACGTATTATTCAATGCGAATACTGGCTGAATTCCATTTGAATGGATAATAACGGCCATTAGCTCGGCTGGATATATTATTTCCCTGGGAAACAAAACCCCCCACTTAACCTGCACTTAAGGAAATCGCCTAATGGTTGGCCGCAGTGTCACGTATTCTTACTTTCTAAATAGATATAATTATGACGCGTTTTCATCCTAAGTTCCAGTAGAAAACTACGTCACGAGTTTATATAGTTTATATTATATATACTTTTTCTCTTTGTTTCAAAAACTTTACGGCATAGATTGGCAAGATATTATGATATTTTCCACCAAAGTCGTAACGATCTTAGCCAAGGTGAATCGTTTTTAGGGATCAGACGTCATTATGATTCTTGTTTTAATTCCAGTTCATGAACTTTGTACCGATCATAACTCCACCATATAAACATTTAGTCACAACCCCAATAACAGTACTATGTCATCTCGTTTCGTGTCGGCGCAACGCTGGATTTTTGGTGTCAACGTTCTGGTGAAATCAAACGCAGTGCGTTCGTGTCTCGTCAGCGAGAAGCAAAGCTATGCGAGCATTTTGAAGGAATTCTGTGCTAAAGGTAGCGGTTAACGATCGAAGCAGTTTCCGGTGCCAAAACTATATAATCCTTCGAGTCTTGAAACTACGACGTATGAATTGTACAAAAACATGCTCGATATTGAACTCATGGAAGGAAGCGTTTGGAATGTTTCTTTTTTTTCTCAAACAAACCGAGTTATGAAAAATTTTGCATTTGACGAATGGGAACGCGAGTTAAGATTCGCCTGCAAGTTATTTCTCGAGCCGACTTGGCAGCTCGGCGCTCGAGTTGAGTCGAGTTGAGGTTAGGTTGAGTAGGGACTGAACCGGCAGGATCGATGTAACCGCTATACGGGATTCGTTTTAAAGCCGACGTTCACGCGAGTGTTCCGGAGCAATATGACGTTATCCGACGCGAACTTTGCCTACTCGGCCGGACGGTATCTTTCACGCCCGGGTGCAGAAAACGCTAACGACATTCGAAAGAGTTCGGCTAAAACGGCCTGTGCACGTGTGTATAGTACTGTACGCCCGCGTCCCGTACGGCTGGCTGGTACAATTAAATTACATTCTCGTGGCCTTTTAATACTATTTTAATCTAGTTTAGTGTTAACTTTCTGCTTTGCAACTGAAACCTCTAATGGCATTCGAAAAGACAGAGGAATGGCCGGAAAGGGATATTCAATTAGATTCGTTTCGAACTCCTTCCCTATATCTTGATTTCGAGATCGGCTGATTTGACAATTTTTAAGGAAAACAACGCACATATTGTTGAACAATGTAATTATCCATGTTTCGATTATTGTATGCGGTTTCCCACAAAACGAAATGATCCTACCCAAGGAAAAAAAAACAATGAAGGTACAAGACAAGCGAGGCAGAGACACGAAAGAAGAAAATGCAGAAACAAAAGGTTGTTCCTCCTCCCTGATTTCGAGTGCGCAGCAGACATCTCGTCCGAATATGAAATTCAAGTCTCGGAATCGCGCAAAGGACGGCCCTTTCGCGACAATAACCGCGATTTCTTTCTAGCATTCGCCGGAGCAGCGCCGCGGGCTAATCGGGAATTCTGGCGATGCCTAGCATCAGCATTTACGACGAGGACGGCGAACATTTGAAAAGGCTACGACGAGATCCCGCTAAAAAGGGGACGGTCAGTCGTGCGAAATGAAGAATTAGCGAAACAGGCGGACGGCTTTAAATCCAACGTCCCGCAGCCGGGCATGCTACGATAACTCAGCCACGTTTGCGTCGCGACGTAATTCATCCCCATTTATAATGCAGCGGCCCCGACGTTTCATTCGGGGGCGACGCGGGTACCGAGCGCATTAGGGGCATGTGCGACCGCTTATACGCGCATCCTGGTGCGACGGACGGGCGTTTCCCACGGTTCCTACGTCGCGGCTGGCCCCGAAATCGAATTAGCGCCCATTAATTCACAGAGGACTGTGTGCTGCCTTGCCCGCTTGCTTGCTTGCTTGCAAAAGAAGAGTCTTGACAGAAACATGAAAAGAGCGCAAACCACTTTACCTTTCCCGAAGAAATTCAATTTGCTCGGCAACGCGCGCGCGCCCTCTCTCTTTCTCTCTCTCTCTCTCTCTCACTCACTCGCCATAGTATTCGTTTTTCGGCGTTTTCATGCGGTGTAACGAAGACAAAATTTTATTCGGAACAGGTGTAATTCTGTTTGCCAAAGAAACGTTTTGCGCGGATCGTTCGCTTTGAATTTCAATGTTTACTTCCGTGGCGTTATATTCTGACGCTGCGCTGATTTCAGATTCTTTGAGGTGTGCACAAACTTTCATGCATTTTATGTCACTGGACTTTTTTCGTGCAATAGTCCCCGAATAAATAAAATGCAATGAACGCAAGTCTGAAGCAGAAGGATATCAATTTTTATAGAGTGAGTCACGCAATGATCGCGATTGAACTTTTCAATCATCTTCTAATCGAGATTTGTCACTGGTGTAAGGAGGTAATGACGCAGTCGTCATTTTCAAAAAATCGTGTTTTTTTTTTAATAATTTTTATTAAGCGACGAAGGGACCTATTTTATGGCCCTGGAATCGAGGATCCTGAGTAACCCGAGTGGACATTTCGGTCAGGTTCGGATCAAGTCAGATTGAACTCGGATTAGGTTTTGATCCGTTGTGTAACGACTTATTGCTCCGAATTGGATCAAGCCATCGAATCTGCCTTGAATCAGGTTTTCATAATTCAATTCGGATCATGTTTTCGGGTAAAATTTATCAAAGCCGGCGGACACGATGATATTTTAAAATATAATGAACCTATGTTTCTACAATTTTATTTTTCGACAGTTATACACGACCGTTTCCAAACTTTTGGCACACCTTGTACATATCCTAATAATAATCTTTATTAATCGCTAGATATCAATTTTAAATAAAGTCACGCCCTAAAAGAGTAGGGGTATCGTAACGAAATAAATTTTCAGCTTTTCCAGCGAATTAATCGCCGTTACATTTCCAGCGATAATATAAGTCACGATGCGGGTATAGAGGCAATCGTAAATCGCGTCCATGCCGCGTCTATTGCGCAGTTGTACGTTTATGTTTTTATCCCCTTTCATTGCGCCATATATATTTAATGCATTGGTTTCTTTTCCATTTGGTCAAAGTTCACGTGTGCGCGGGTGTTGCGAATGCCGTGTCCAGCCGACGCTTATTCTAATTAAATTTTTCCGGGCGCGCGTAGATTTCTTCCGCGGTGCGCCCGGAACGATGCGGATAGTGGGAGCAAACTACTATATATCGAGGCCGAGTCCAATGAAATAAAATCCATCCCGTGTAATTCCTGCTCGAACGAGATAGAATTGCATCGAACCCTGCGTAGAAAAACTGATAGCACAAAGAGCGGATATCGAGAAAAAGTTGCCGTTGCAAAATAACCGATGGATTAAAATTACGCAGTCCGAATTGCCTGGGTTGCGAATAGTTGCGCTGGCTGGAGGGACTCGTTTGGACCTGTAAATATCGCTTTAAATGTTTACTTTGAGCCTCTGTTTTTATTGCACTGCACACTCGGCTTTACTCGGATTAAATTCTACCCTGTTCTACAAATAATTTATTTTCATAGTGTTTTTTTTTTATATGTACATATATATTTTTCTATAAAAAATACATACCAATTAATTATCGATAGTAATTATTGCGAGAAACTATGATATTCATCAATCCATGAACTCACTTACAGCTTCATACTTTCCGATTAGTGGTCCATGAAATTTTGATATTTTTTTTATTTTATTCTATTATATTGATTGCAGTGACAATACGAAATTCTCTTGAAAATTAACGCTCAAAAGTTTTCTACCATCAGTTGGTAAGGCAGAATTTTGCACTTTATTTTCTGTGAATCGTTTTCCTATCAGAGTTTAAGCTTATAACTATATACCTGTTCATCATCTATTCATGTACCTGGTAGTTACTAGTAGAATTATCGCTAAAAGTGGTACTTCTGCATTCTTTTAATCATTTTCTCGAGGTATACAAAAGTCAAAAGGAGCGGACAGAATCCAGAAATGTGACATTATTTTATACGTTTCCGTTTCAGTCGTATATGAAAACATAAATAGAAATAATATTGAGTAACATGGCATTTCTTCCTAATTGGATAAAACGAAGAAAAGACTTCGGACGAGAAATATCCCCTTACGTATATACTGAACTACATGACTATATACGCTCCAATCTAATCCCAACGCATTAAATGTTATTGGTTAATTCAGAAATACACCGGGGAAAAAGTGGAGGCAAGCTCAAACTAGTGACCATTGTAATATAATATTTATTGAAAAAAGCGTTTAAATGATATAAGATGCAATTACGGCACGAACGAGTAAACGTGCACCATAGTCGAAAGTGTTGCTACACGGACAACATTCCCAGTGCACGGCCCGAAACGAGCGAATGAGAATTTAACGTCTCGTAGTCTCGGTGGATCAATTCCGCTATCTATGAACGTTGCCGCGTTTATTGTTTGGTTTTTGTTAAGTTTTAATGGTGTGGCAATGGAACTGGCAAGGCTAATTTTTACGACATTTTTCTACAAGAATCTGTCCGAAGAATATAAAAAATTAAAAAACGAATTTCTGAAATTGTATTACCTTAATGAGTAACACTTACAGTCGGCTACTCATTGGTAGTAAATAATAATAATAATAATAATAATAATCGATCACCAATAAATTAGTACCTAACCTCAACTACGATTTAAGCGTTGAACTTTTGGTTGGTAAGGTAGAAAACTGAACAAGTCCCATTCCTCCTGAAAATAGTGATGATCTTATTCAGCAAGGACTAATTTAAATTCTTCATTGTTATTATGTAAAACTCTTTAATGTTAGTTTGATATTTCATGAAATCCGTGCGTGAAGATTGCAAAGAAAAAAATATTCACGAAATATATAGATTAAGATTGCCGATGGGACATTTGAATCGAGTTCCAAACGAAACAGCAAGAATGGGGCCAATTTGGCAAGCTTAATTACGAGATCGCAAGCACCCAATCCCTCGGTGACTGCTGCTCGTTCCACACACACTTTCAAACAGCCTGTTTTTGTGCGTGCTGCGTCGCTCGCTCCAAAACAAAGGAGAGGGCTGTGAGAGAGTGAGGAAAGTGATCACCCATTCAGTTATACGTTTAGCTTAACCATTTCATTCAAATATCTTTGGATCTTACCATGTAAATTTGAGTCTGTGATTGATCTCGAAGTGATTAGAGATCGTTAGAGTGGTTAGAATTCACAAATTTCGACCGAAGATGAATTTTGAGTCTCGTTACATCTAATGATACTTTCACGTTGTAAAATACGAAGTTAGACCACTTGATCGTGACTAACTAACGAGAGCACTGTTGCTGATTACGCTGTGCTCGGTGGAATGACATCGTTCTCTTTAAAACAAGACTAATGCAACGTCCTGGTCCTCGCTGCAGCCTCGTGTACACGAGTCCCTCGTAAATTACCTCATGATCCCAGCTTTTCCGAACAACCTAATCGTTTTCCCAGCCGGTCCAACTTCCAGCTCACCGCCTATTTCTCAAATGTCATTGCCTGCTTCCCGATCTCTCGTGTTCCAATCGCGAGACTTCTTTTCGCCATAATTTTCTGCGGATCGTCGCAATTTCGGCACCGCTTGTCTCCCGGTCGAAGGGTCGAACCAGCACGGGGAAGAACGAACGAGTGACGAGGCCATAAATACAAATGGAAAGGAAATGGGACTTGGAGCAATGGAAAGTTTTTCCGCATTCTCTTCCGCGGGCTTAGTAGCGCTGCTGTCTCCCTCTTTTCTTTCTTTTATTTCGAGGCCTTCCTACTACTCGTCCTACAGCCTATACGCTTCCTTGACACACCCTCGTTCGTACGTGTCTTTTTCCCACGCGGCAACCTGTCTCCGGTCGATACATCTTGTTTAAAGTTATCGGGCAGCTAGTTATCCTGAGCGATTACTTCTCGGATGCGGTACGTTCGCTGTTGCTGCAGTAGTTCGCCTCGACTTTCGTACTTCCACTCAGCCGGGGCGTTTTAGCCCGTCGAACGCTTAATCGCGATCAAACACCCTCGGTGGGGAGCTCGATGAGCTGAATTTAAATCGACGACTAAACCTCGATTTTCCACGTTGGATTCCGCGATTCGACTACTTACATTCACGTGCTAGATAGCTGCTTGCTGATATAGCGCTGATTTATTTCTACGCTAAAATCCTCTTATTGATTCGTCCCGAAAGTGAAACTGTCGCGCCAAATCGTACGATTTCCGATGAAACTCCTTAACGTAATTGCTCTTTGCGAACATTGCCAGAACTTCATTTATTGGGACATTTTTAATTATTTGCCCCTGCTAAACGATAATGCCAGCTGCCCCATTCTAGATTCGATATAGCTACTTGAGTACATCTTGGTAGAAGTAGGTCACCATGACTCATCGTATTGATGCCATTTCTTGGACCTTATTGCACTTTATCGTTGGAGAATCTAATTGAAAATTTTTGAAAGAATCAAGGACTGATCGGAGAAAAAATATGACTTATCGAATTTGTAATCATGAATGCAATTGATCTTATATACGGAGAACAATGATCAGGAAATGCAAGATAGTTTGATCAAATGTCTGATTTTTCCAGATCCCGAACCAGAACAGTTTTGGCGAGAAAAAAATCAGACATGTTGAGGCTTAGAGACGGGTATCACTATTATCGCTGAAAATAAAAAATATTTTAAAACTCTAAGAATATGTCCATGTAATTTAAAAAGGTTGTTTGCGTAGTGTATACATATTGTTTGTGGATGCAGCGGTTGTTCCAAAATTGGCAGGTCTGATTAGAGCCGTGATTGGACCCTTGATTATCGTATGAACCGTCCAATCAGACCCGTTAATTATTTTAAGTACAGGTTCGATTAGCCCCCGCCCTGCCAGCGTAGCATTTGCATCGTTGTGGAATATCCTAAATAGTAGGTCTGGTTCGATTTTAATCGCCGACAGAATGCTCAATTCTACGATTAGAATCAACGAAACATAGAATTAGGAATGCAGATAGCGTACGTGATGAATGACACGACTACAATTATCCCATCCTTGTTGTTCGAATTAAAACTAAAAAAAACATTCTAACATTCTAAACAGAGACTTTATATTTGGTCAGTTTGTGACCCACTGGTAATGGATGTACTGGACGTTATTATAGAGATGTGTTTTGTTTATTTTTTCAAAATACATTTGTAAACTCTAACTTTTTATAAGTTACCTGCCTTGATCTGCAAGGAAAGGAAATCGGAATTTCAGGAATGTCATCAGAATCCTCAGTCAATTTAAGGGCGTCCTTCTTCCGTGTAATTGACTACAATTGCTGAATGAGATATAAATGAAATCTTGCAATTACCAGCCGCAGCCAATAACACGTGAGAATTCAATTAATTGTGACTCGAACTGATTACTGCAGACGGGAACTTGATTTGATCGAACATTAACAACCACAATTGACGAACAACTGCATGCGTAGTTTGCTCAATCATTAAAACGAAGACGAATGAAAAACAAAGGGAGTATATTCGTCAAACGTACAATAGTCGGCATTTACGATGAGCCAGAGTAGCACACAGGAAATCAAATGGGATCGACTCGCAATTGCAGGAAGTAATCGTACGTCGGACGTTCGAGCATGCTGTACCTCCCTCATTCTCGAGCTTGTTATCACTAGTGGCGCGTGACATAAAGCAGCGGTATCGTTAGTAGGGTGCTCGAAGCGATTGTAAGTAATGGTCCATTGCGCGCGAAATGGTTATGGTTCGCATCGCTCTCTCTCTCTCTCTCTCTCTCTCTCTCTCTCTGAATGTCAAAATGACTATCGCAGTCATTACAGGATCTACGCAAAAGTTACTTAATCTATCAAAAGTTAATGTGCCACCCATTACAGTAGTGTCACGATACCAAAGATACGATATTTCTTTTTTGTACAATTCTGAAAATTGTTTACGGCTTTTATAGCCAAAACATAATAAAGTTATCAATCAATCAATCAATCAATCAATCAATCTCTCTGTACTGTGCGGTGTTTAATTCCCTCTTTCCGTTTTCGATTCTATCGTAGAGTCTACTTTTCCCGCAGTTTTCCCTAGCGCCTGATTAGACTATATGCTTCCTTTTTCATCCCTTGTGTTCTGCATGGAAGACGTTAAAATTCAACGGCAAAACCGAGAAAAGAATTCGAGCGTAAAAAAATTAATAACGGTACATAAGCAACTGCGTTGACGCTTGGGCCAATAATAAGGTTCGTTCGTAGAAATACTCGACTACGGGCAGTTTATATACGTGTGCGCGGGTTTGAATATAGATATGCGCTATTATGCAACGCAATACGCAAGTGGTGCTCGTTTGTAGTAGGCGAAGCGAACATGCCATTGCACGCAAGCAATCGTCAGGTACGTGCTTGTCTCATTTGTCGTATTGAAGAGAACCATACCTTGTAATCGAAATTTTGCACGTTCCCTCTTTGGTTCGAGGCTACGTCGATTATATTAGTCTATAGAACGCATTCTTCGTTGAAATGCAAGCAAGTAATCACAAAATGTAAATGTAGAATTTAAGTATTGTTATTAATAATCATTCCGACAACGAGCCTGTCTAACCCAAAAAATAATTAAGCGACTGTTTAGTTGATGGAATGACATGGATTTTTTTCCTGGCGTCTTTCCTAGTTGTTTCGTGCCGTACCATAGCGGAGTGATAACCAAACTTTCATTGTAAAGTGCATGACATGCCATTTTGAGTCAGACCCCGTTAACACGCAAGTACAGTGGTGAATCGTTTCATTAGACAGTTGGGCGAGGGAATTATTATTGTTGTCTACCGAGATATGGATAACTGGGTGGTTGGTCCTATACTGCCGGACAGCAAAATGAAAGAGGACATAATAAAAAGTAATGTTCGTAGAAAAGGTTCCGCGTTTTTGTCCTAATTATTACATATATCTGCACTGCTGACGTATTCTGTAACGCAACTTTGCACTTTCTAGTAATCAGGAATTGACTTGCATTCAACGATGCATGATTACTAGATAGTGTAATTTGTCCTTTTGGAATCAAAGCCATTCGAGGTGGACAAAAATGCATCTACATAACATGAAGCCATGTCAAGGAAAGTCGCTCTAGATGCTTGTACGTTCTCGAACAGTCTCGTTAGCATGAGAAACAGCATTCGGGCCTCACCCACACGTGAAATCTGTAGACTGCTGCAACTTGCATTTAACGAAGCGTTCCCATAGACGTACGCGCCAAGGAAGAGATAGACGATGACCCTGAGGAAAATTGAGAGACCACAGTGTGTACAGGCGAGATGTGCCTTATGACTTCGTCGTCGTTTCTGTCAACGTCGAGTGACAAACGACACATGTGTTATTTTCCATTCTCCGCGATGTAGTTCGCAATGTTGGCATTTTTCACGTCGACAACCGCACAAAAGGCAGAGGAAACAAGGGAAGAAAAGAGATAAATTAGGTAAAAAGTTGCATTCACGGAAACACCCATATGTTATAGGTGGTACACATGGAAGGTTAAGATTTTCCCCTTACACGCGCAAATAAAAGCAAGCTGAAGAATTTATAATCGCTCGATGGAGAGCAGAATCCGCGAAGAAGAGGATAACTGATGAAGCGGCACTAATTCGCGAAACCAACTCTATTAAATGGCGCAATTGTACTTCGTACTGCAATATACAATGGGAGAAGGAACGCTAACGCAATGTACATAAATCTTGAGTGATTACCACTAAAGATCATTATTGAGACAAGAACTTAAATAATTGTTGTAGTTCTTCAATTCGATAATATTCTGAATTCGCAAACCACATAATCGCAATGACAATTTCGAAATTGAGAGTAGATATAGGTATATAAAACGAGAATGCACTGTCGGCGGTAGATATCGATATTACTTTTCATTTCGTTGAAGTACCAACAACACTCTAGAGGAACCATTATCTGCCGTACCGTAGGCGTTCCAAAAGCCTCCAACAACAATGTATCGATGATCCAACGATTTGTAAGTAGTGTTAGTTGGTACACCGACAGCTTGCACAACATATATGTAGTCTGTAGTCGAATCCTACTTGGATGTGAACGGTCGCGGCACGCAATATCCCTGGGGATTTTATACGAAAATGCAAAGACGCGCCGCAAGAGTCACGCTTTGAAGAAATCAGAGACAGAACGTATAATGGAAAGAGATGCAGTCACTGTAAGGGAGACTTGCTAGAAATAAGCGGGCATGAAAAGACAAGTCAGTAAAATAAATGGTCGAAAGTAAGTATACACAGTAATGAACACGACGGAGTCCAAAGGACTTTAGCAGAAAAGATGGAAGTAAAGGGGGGTGGGGGGGGTAGAAGGACGAAAGGAAGCGAATTTAGTAGATTTAAGCAATGTGCGGAAAGTAAATCTTGAATGGATATCGACTGCCGCTGGATATCAAGCCGTCAGTGATTTAGCACAGAGAAAAAAGGCAAAAAGAGGAAAAACTCATACCGACACGGAAAAAGTAGGACGGACTTCCTTATAAGAAGTGCAGAAGTACGAATGCCAAGAGAAAGAGACGAGAGAGATAGGTGTACGAAGACAATTTTACTAATACTTGCGGAAAGAAGCAGCTCGCTGCAGCATTAAGTGGTTTCTGTAGTTTCTACATTCAGAATCAGAATTTTACTCTCCGTGCTCTCCATTTTATTCACTTACTCAACTGATAATTCTTTAACAAGAAAAATCGCAGAATTCAGAAAATGGTGCGTTTTAGAAGCACGAGAAAAATGGCACATGGATAATAAGAATTTATTACAGACGAGACCAATGAAAGGTGAAAGCAATTAGAAGGAAATGCAATATGTGAACTGAAAGGAGCGAAGGGGATATTACACATTGAACCCATCGTGGCCAAGGAGACGTGGAAGGGGACGGTAATAAAGTAAAAAAGCAGAAGACTGTCTTTTCACAGGACTGACCATGTGTTAACAGATAACACCCCCATTGCGGACCCAGCAAATCTGTGATTACAGCTTCCTGAGCTGCGCATACTCGGGGAATCGATGGTCGCCATTCGATGGTTTCTAACGCATATAGCACCCAGCTCTGCTTCTGATCGAACGCCTCCACGAGATTAGGCTTATCTATCGTCGTCCTCTACAATCCCGGTAGACCGCGTATTCCCTGGGCTGATGAAAGAGTAGACCTACGTTACTCGTACATCCGTCGCCGATAAGACTTCGACATCGAGAGACAGAGAAGTCGCACGCCAGAAATGATTAAATCGTCCAACTAACGTCAGGTTCTTGAATCATTCGTGAATTGAAAGATCCATGTAAGGAAGACATGTCTAAAACTTATCTAAAATTTCTTTAAAATTTCGTCGACATTGTCAACTGATTCTAGTCGTGTGATTCTCTGTAAATCTAAAACGGTGACAAATAGCATGCGTGAAAATGCAGGCCGATTTCTTCATGGCTAAAATATTATCCCCAAAGGGCATTAGTTGAGAATTCTCCCACAGCGTTAACGTAACGACGACGGATAAACATTAGGGCGCGTTTTTAAGGGTACGCCCATTTCGTGGCCTATCTCGTCGACGGAGAGCGCTCTCGAGAAATCCAAGCGGCGAAGGTACTCGAGGCTTGTTATAACATATTAGGAGGGAAAGGCGAATAGAACGCGGGGACCGAGAAGAGAACCGAGAAAGGCGGGTATTCGCGAAGAAGACGAGGGAGGCGAAACGAGACGAGGCGAGTTTGTTCAGAGGGTCGAAGGGTATATTACAGCACGATCCCGTTAACGTCACCGAGTCAAGCCAGCCTGTCGTGTCGTCTAGGGATTTTTTGCTAAAAGAGCTAAATAGGGGAGGAAGATCCTTTTTCGATTGCAAATATCTCGATCGTCTTCGATGCTCTTTTTGCGTAACCACTTTCCACCTGCCAATTGTTCAGCCTGTGCCTGTCTAGTTCCTCCCTTTGCTATTCGGCTTTGCAGATTATCTTGTATCCGCTCGAAATGCGGACTCGAATCCGCATTCAGGCACTGCACCTGGGTACTTTTTACACACTTGTTTTTGTCAACTTTGCATATCTACTTCACTGCGATTCGTTTTTTTTTTTATTATTTGGATGTTATTTTAATGTCCCGTACTTTCCTTACGATGATACGCCACGATGCGATGTATCGATACTATATTTAACAATGTTTCTTATTCTTTGAAGTTGGAACGCACCAAGTACTTGTCCAGTCAGTAAACATTATTAATATCATTGTAATTCAATTAGGGTAGAATAAATATGATAATGTACATCTACATACCTATATGTCAAAAGATGAATTATCAGGCGTCTCGATTTCCTCAAATAAGTACTACTATACGTCGGGAAATACTGTTGTGCAACGTGCCACTGGCTACCGTTCTATAATTTCATCCGGGAGCGTTTAAAATCCGTGATACGTTCACAACATGTCGGATTCAACTTTATGCTTATATTTATCATGCGTAAACAGACAGATCATTAAATCACTATATGTATATATATATATAGTGACAGACTCGTCTGGAATCATTAGTGACTCGCGTTCCTCCCGGCCTTGCCGTATTGGTAATGTTTCATAGCCACAATAGCTTACCGAGGCTTTCCTTCCTGCTTTTCGTCGAATCACCCTTCCAGAATAGAGGGGACGAATATAACGAGGGCGGATATAACAGGCGTTTATTAAAGGCGTGAAATGCTAGTAAGCGGTATAATTTATAACCGAAACACCGGACGTATATCGAAACAGCCGGTGCAATTCCTATGGTCCACCACCGCGGCCGTCGGTGGAAACGAGCTGCGAAATTTCATCACCACGAAAACTTCGACGTTAAAGTCGGTCCTGGAAAACGATTTTTCCTGCGCCATAAAAGTCACTGGGAAATATTTCAGACAAATCTGGACAAACTTCTCGTAATATGCTTTAAGAGTCGTATGAGGAATGACTTCAGTTACATACTTGAACTTTGGAATATCTCGAAGAAGTACTGGGTCCAAACGCGCTACATTTCAAGTGAAAAAATGGCTCCTTTGTCTTCATACGCTTTCCTCTCTTGGCATATATCCATTTCGACTACAGAATTATACTTTTCAATTTAAACAAATAATTAGTATATCAATGCTAAAATTGTTTGTAAAATTTAAGATCCCCATCAGATGCACCCCATTTCGTTGACCAGTGTCCAGTGCAATTTCGTTGAGGCTTGTTGCTCGTTTATTCAACTTCTAATTTCCTGCCTTCCTTTTTTCTCATCCGCAGTCGGGAACATTGCGAACACACGCATCCATGATTCGACCCCGTTCGATTACGATTTTAATCGGCCCCGACACTTCCTCTGGTTCCCCCATTAAGCAGGTATTAAAACGTGTTAACGAGTGGCCCATTGTCAAAGCCAGGGTGCTTTGCTTCCGCACGTCCATTCGCTCCGTGTCGTTTCTTTTTGCCCCTTTGCGTTTTTACGCTCGTTTTATACCTTGGGATGCGCCCACCTTTTTGTCTTTCGATTCAATTCGCCCTGCTTCTCACGGCTCATCGCTTTTCATTTGTCTTTGTTTTATCTCGAACGACTTCCGTGCCCTTGTATGTTATTGTACTTTTTATAATGTTCGTCATTTTTTGTAAACTTTAGTTTTTCTACTCCTATAATTGTATGGTGTTTTTCTCGTGATTTTTATTTAGGCGTGAAAAATGGAATTACAGTCTTTCAAAATACCTCTGCTTCGCGGAAATGACCGATGGACATTTTGTCAGCACTGCAATATATTTCAAGCCCATTAATGTAATACGAAGACAAGTTTCTTGGTGTCAGCACTGACTTGTCATGAAAGATAAAAGTAGATACATATTTTAATAGCATATTATTATTTTATTCAGTCTCTGAATGCAAAGAATCTGCCTGCCGTCACTGTTATTAATAAGTCGAAGTGCATTCTTGGAACTCCTAAGCAGTAAGGCTGGCATCGTGGAATCGTTTCTTTCGAGCGCGATGAAAAAAAGGAGAGTAAATTCCTCAGCGTTATTCGTCAAATTCTTGTATACGAAGTGAAGCTCGGAGTCGAGGGCTGTGAACTGGTGGCGATAAATAATTAAGGAAGGACATTATCGTGGGAGGGAATGCAAAGCGAGATTGTCCCGGAGCGCAAATTTATCGCCACCTCTGCCTCTCCGCCTCTTCCTTTGCCATTCTGCCATTTCTACTAGCTGCTATACCTCGTTTTTGCTCATATTTTAGCCGCATGCCGGAATCTTTTGTTTTCGTGATATTTATCCCCCGCGTTCGCCGGATGTCGAAAGTAATGGAGCGTGCGCCGAAGGAAAGAAAGCGTGCGACAGAGCGAGCGATCGATTGAAAACAAAAAAAAAAAACAAAAAAAAAACGAAAAAAAAACATAGAAAACTTCAAGAAACGTGCAAAATTAACGAAAATCAGCGTCGTTCACGGTTACATATGCAATTCCATTTACTAGATTAGTCGCGGTGTCTGATAAAGCGAGATCCGTGCATGGGTGGATTTAGATTGGATCTAATCATATGCACTAACCGCATTCCATGACTATCAGTGACATTTCGAGTTTGAATAATTCTGTTACATATGATAATTTTATCGGTTTATCGAATGAACGTGAGACATGAAAAAAAAGCGCTTGAAAGAACGCCAGTTGAGCTTAGGGCTTGAACCCGTTCCATCCGATGCTGTTGCCATTGTGGCGCACTTAACAATTCTCATCTATACTATCCGTATGTAGGGCACGATCGGTCGGATCATTTTCCACGGCTGGATTTAGCACCCCTAACGATTTGCATGACGGCGATCTATCTGTGCCGGCTTCCAACCACTCTTTTAAATGGGACAGTTTCCTAACTTTTTATAGGAATGAATGGTTTTGCCCACTATAGCCTGACGATATTTCCAATTCAAATGTATTCCATAATGTGTGTGGAGACAAATTGCATACGGCCAGATGAAATCAAATAACCCGTATTGAAACTCTTTCTAAGTGTTTACAAAGAAAAAAATTGACCTTAGAGTTATCTTTGTATACTTAAAACAAATAATAATAAAGTTCATTGATTTCATTGATTATTTTATGATAAAAGGAGGACTAAAATACTCTATAACAGATGTTATAATCGAAATCCAAGTGAACAAAAACGATGGATGAAAAAGTAAGAGCAATGACAGCAGATTGTTTGATTTGAGTATTTTCCACGTCGGCAATTTGATGTCGGCTGTCCTTCTTCGGTCGGAGGATGTCTAGTGACCAACTATACCGTGTTATTCGATCATAGACATTTCTTATTGCAGCATAAAAATGTCAAACAAGAGTTTGTTGAAGAAATGAAAATTTTGCAAAATGCTCGTGAGGAAAATTACAGAGGAATTCCCATCCAACCCGCAACGGAATACCTTCTGGAGCATATACTGCCTGGCAGGAGTAAATGATGGCAAAAGAGCAAAGAGAGGGATTAAATAGGAGGGCCGCCTATTTCATCGTAATTATCTACTTGCGAACTGCAAAACAGACAGGGTATGATTTATCTCCCTTTATTACGTGCTTCTATGTTTCATGTACAAAGGAAAGGCTAAAAAATAAGTTCAATGTAGAGGGCATAATTATCTCAAACAAATCTTTATCACACGAAAAACAAACAAACAAACTCGCCGGTAAAGAGTCTCGGCAGCCCTTAAAAATGAACCGTATTTTATTCGATTTAATGTTCGTAATCGAGGATTTAAATCGAATTCACTGATAAATACGCCTTTTTCTATCCGGAACAAATCCGATCCGCAGTATCTCCAATGAAAATCGCCCAGTCCGAGAGTACGCGGCCATCCGAAATAATAATAAATCAATATTATTGGCGATGTCTGCGGACAAATCGATTTTGTGAAATATTAGTCGGCGGTATCGGTGAAAAAAATGGAAATGGAAAACTCAGTTTTTCCAACCAGGCACTCCACTTTGCTCGCATTACGAGGGGCGATTTACAGTCGGACGATCGTTTCGTGCGATTTACTTCTTCATCGATTGGCCTCCGAGGGCCACGATATGGGAGAAACGACGAAAGGGAACGAAACGGGGCACGAGTGACGCGCACGCGCGCATCAGATACCATCCATTTCAAAAATGATTTTAGAGCTTCGCGAGCGTACGTGACTGCTCTGCTGAAAGGGGCGATACGTTGAGGTTACCGTGTGCGGGGGCGGTGACTGGATGAGAAAGGGGGATGAAATATCGGAATTCTTGGACAGCCCGCTCCGATCCCATCGCACCCGAGAATCGTCACGTAGAAATCGAATCTATCGATCAGCACCGCTTTCGATTCGTAGCGATTTCTTTATATTCATGGAAATTTTCATCACTCCGCTCGCCACTTTTTTAATATTCATATTATTCGATAACGAGGTTTATGTATAAATTCGATGGTTTTTCGCACAAATATATGTAGGCTGACTCCCTCGCTATGGGAATAACAATTATCAAACAAATTTCGTTAACATCAAGGATGCAAGAAGACTATAGTTCACCGCATTACCATTTTTTATGATACGATATTCGTGAAAAATTACGAATCAAAACCTCTAGGGCCGCGCAATACTGAAATTTAATTTCGCGCATAAGAAAGCTCAGAGAACGAGACAGAGGGTAAAAAGTAAAGAGGAAATGAAGTATCGCTAAGTACGTGAGAAGTGAGTACAAAATGGAAGGTTGGCGGCCGGGCGAGGGAACAAATTGGCGTAGGTCGGTAGGTAAAACGTAGAACAACCCTGGCTACTTCATCTCCCTTCAGAGTCGAGAAGCGAACGCGACCGCGGCATAAATCGCCCCGGGGGCGAGATATTGGCACAGCAGGAGATCGGCCGAGCAGAGAGAAACATATAGCAAGAAATAAAATGTCGAAAGCACCGTCCCCTGATAGACCAATCCTAACCCGATGGTTATGTCGTATCTTATCAGTGATAAATCGAATTTCTCGAGATCGTTATCTCCGTTAAAGCTTTTTTTTTTCAAGTTGCAATCCACTCGTTTTCGTGACGTCGAGATATAACGAAAATTAAGCACAGTTCGAAAATAGATCGGCCTCATCAGTTCAATCGTAAAAAGTGCAACTAGATAAACTTAAGCTTTCTTACCGTTTATTTACTTAAATGCAAAGAAATCTATAATTTTCTGGCAAATCCTTTAAGAAGTCCGACTTCATTTTCAATCTGCAAATACCCCGCGGAAGGATGGTGACATGGTACTAGCGAACCGGATGATTATTCGAGCGACGTCACATCCGGATGACAAATCCTTCGAGCAAGTTATTATTGTCAAGAAAAATTTTCCGACAGACCCTATCCTGCTTCTTCCCTGACTCCATCCTCACCCTTCTTTCGCCGGCGTGTTTCCATTCAGTCCTCAAGACTCAACGATTTGCAGTTCCATCCTCGCTACTTTTTTCGAACCCTCCCACGCTCAATTACCCCCCACGGGATCGGAATGCAATTGTGATTAATGGGCTTTACGTCGAGTCGGTAAAGCGTCTTTATCTTTATCGCATTAAGCCCTTATTCCGTATTAACGTTTTCAGCGAATAAATATTTTAACACTTTGTACGTTAGATGGGAATTGAGTTTACACGAATTACAAAGTGACTGAATTCAACATTTTGTTTATTTCTTTTACAATGGCACCTTTTTTTTCGCATTAAATCTCCACATTTCATACCCTTTTTTCCTTTCCTCGTCATTCTTGTTTTATGACTATGATTTTTTTATTGCCTTATGTTTGTTATATGCCATCATTTTATAATTTGAGCTCGAGATCTGACACCCTGTAATACAGTTCATCACCCACATTTTATCGCCCCATTAATATAGATCCAGTATAGGTACGAGACGTTTGTTTACTAAAAAAAAAAAAAGAAATAAAAATAATAATCGGCTTTGCATTTTTCACAGAGACTATTTTCGAGATGAATTAATCGAGGTAATATAGAAATTTACAACAACCGTTATCCATTTCGTACATGCAGTACCTCGTATGCGAAATAAACTAAAGACATTATAGCAACGCTGAAAATGTTTCGACGACAGATGAAGTCATTAACATCGCGTCCAGTTCGCCTCGTTCATGTTCCCACCGGCGAGATTGATGAATTAGTCGGCGAAACAACTTGAAATGAAATTCCTGCACGACCTCGACAGCAGCGTCGTATAACATGATTTCGGTCCCGCGAGGGAAACATCAACGGTCAGTCCGGATTTACGCGAAAAACTTATTATACTGCATCCTCTGTTCCTCCGCCAACGTGGGATGAGAAGAAAAGGGCCGGGAAAAGTGGAGAGTATTCAAGGGACGCGTTATGACTGACTATAAAGCTACATAGCGAACCGTAATCGTGCATCGTAAACGTAAGGATACACTTTCATTTTCTCCCCCCCCCCCCCCGCCCTTATTCTGTACTCTTACGAAACAGGCAATAAACTCTGTCTCGATAATAAAAAAAAAAAGCAGAGGATGAATCGTCGAGGGCTCTGAGATTTTTAGATACGAGCATCATAAAAGGACATTTGCAACTTTTCATTTATAACGTCGATTCTGGTTTACGGCACTTTGGCAATATGAAGCAAATTTTACTTTTTCTAGCGCACAACTCGTCTTACTGCGTTCGTCGTCTTAAAAAGTTTTAGGATAACGTTTTAGGCCCGATTACATAGTCCGTGGTTACGTTTATGGTCAATCGCGAGCTTGAGTTCAGGCAAAAGCACATGGAACCGACTTTGTACTCACGCTCCAGGTGCAGCTCACACTCAAGATCATTATTTTACGATTTTTTCATTAACGATGTTCAAACAATTATATGAACACTGACACAAGTTCTCGAGCTGCAACGAAAAACACAGAAGAACACTTATTATTTGGTTCATACCGAAAAGTATTTCTTCCGAATATATCTTACTCACAAATGGACTATCTGGTGTTGAGACGTTACCATATTTAGGGAAAAACAAATATATAAGAAAGACATCGAAAAGATTACCTTATTGCGTTACAATAATGGTAAGTAGCAATTTATTTCTATCGATATTTAATAATAAAAATATCAGAGTCTAAGAATTGCGCGACAGAAACAGAAATCGAAATTTTACATAAATGTACAAAATCAAAATTCTGAACGATCATAATTGGAATATGATTGTGTTTGTACGTTTATCACACGCAGTTCAAGGTATTATTCGGAGGCCACATTCGACTTCGATACCCGAGGGATTAATCGACAGTGAAAAACGATGTACGTCCGATAATAATAGCTTCACGAATGGCCATAGTTTGATGCACATTGACAAAAATTTGAATTTTAAAAAGAGATGACTGAATATTGCTAAAAATGATGATGACTTTGGAAATGACGGCAACTTTTACAATTAATAATACATTGTTTTATTGAATATTTTATTGAATTAAGTAACTTTGTATTCCTTGTTCATAAAATATTGGTTAAAGTTCCAGCAATTTTGTTTCGCACATCCATTAGACATTTCTTTTTTTAAAACGAATATATTACGCAATAATAAGGATTTGTATCATTTCATGAAATTCCTGCAATTCAAGAAGGGCACATTTTTCCAATAAATTTTCGGCCATGAATGGAACATTTGTCGAGTTGGCCTGGTACCTGGAAAGCAACCAAGTTTCAGGCTGAAACTTTGGAGAATTTACGTTATGTGAATTTCTTTTCCGTAATATATTTCTTGCAAGTTTCTATCGACAATCAAAATTTAAATTCTGCAGTGCAATTTAATACTGCTCCGAGTACTTGGACCAGTTTTATCTTCTGCAGACACTCTTTAATTGCATTGCTTCAATTCTTTTATCGAACCGCCTTAAATCTATTTTTTTCCGTATCGTCATTTTCATCATTGCGCAGAAACTTGGATTATTAATTATTTTTCAAATTTTGATAATATCCATTGGACATCGATGATCCATTACATTTTGGTCCCTTCATCCGTGTAAGGCAATTGGGGGGCGTGAATTGGATGTCCTGGTTTTGACTGCAGAAAATGTTGAAGAAACGTTTCATTTTTATATCATCCGAAGTAACCCAGATACATTCTGGATTTAAAAATGTATTAAAAGAACAAACCTTTATAAGATTTTTACACACGACCGATGCATTTTGTAAAAATGTCACTTAATCTCGTTACCGATATCTGAATAAGTGCCAAAAAAAAAGAAGTTTGTTACGTGTTACTGAAAGCAAAAGCCGGGCAAAGAAAAAAGAACTTCCAAACGACTCGCCCTAACTTCAAAGAGTGTCCTTCTCATGTTTCGTGCAAGTAGGGAACGGCAGGGGCTGCACGGGATAGGGTGTAGCGGGCACGTGCGTATATAGGACGAACCTCGGTAATTTCGCAAAGCTCGGAGAGCAGAGACCAAAGAAGACCGAGAATATTGTGCGAGTTAGGATGGAAAGTTCCTTTTTTCCATCCGCGACAACACGATGCATACAAAACGGCTCGTACGGTCGTGCGACATATGGAAGAGGTGCTCCGAGGCGCGTGCGGGCGCCTATATTCTCGGTACCCCCGGCCATAACTCCACGTCCGATTTGACAAGAGAAAGGTGCCATGCCTCCTGCTATACTATGCATGGAACGCCAGGACGTGGTACATCCTAGTGTGCTCTTCAGAAACACGAGGGGGACGAGGAGGAGGTGACGGGAAGTGGGAGAACGAAAGAGAAAGACAGACATAAAGATTGAGAGAGATAGAAAGTGCGATAAGAGAGAGAGAGAGAGAGAGAGAGAGAGAGAGAGGGAGGGAGGGAAGATAAATAAAGAGGAAAAAATTACGAAAGTGATCTGAAGTGCGAGCGAGAACGAGCGAAGCCGGAATAGGAAAAGGTCGGGAAAAGTTTGCGCAAGAGGAAAACGATCCGTGGAAAAAATAAAACTTGGTTTAAACAACAATGTTTGCGAATACATCAACAAATAACTCTGTTACAATGTGGCATTATTCGAAAAAGTTTTGAATGCATTGAAGGTTGCTCCTTACTTTTCATGGTACGAAGTAAAACTTGAAAATGAAGGCACAGAAACTTAATATTAAAAGATGAGTAATAAAAAGAATATGCACGGAAGAAGAAATTGTTCAATGTGTTGATGTGCGGATTCGCATCCAATGAATTCCTAACTTAATTCTGTTACGACTTGCAACGACGACGAAGTGGTTAGAAATAAATCTTTATGTTTTCAAATTACGTCGATTACTCTATGTCATATTTTAGTGGTCGATTTTTATTTATTTATTATTATATATTTTATTTAAATTAATTATATTTTTCATTAGTTATAAAAATTATATTTTTCGTTAATCTTGAAAATTATGATGGGTCGTAGATGATAGGAATATCTCATATTGTAGTAATATTAAGGTTTTGTATATTCAGAAGTTAATAATATTGAGATTATGGACTTTTTCCAACATGGCAGGATGGAATATTCAATACCCGAGCTTTTAATTAAGACAGTCATTACCTGCTCCTAATTGGACTAATAGATAAAGGAAAATGAATTGCAATATTATTCTGTGATTTCAAATTAGTTGCACGATTCTTACTCCATTTAATGTCAAAACTGAAAATGAAATAAAAATTAATATTGAAAATCAAATAAAAAATCGACTTTATACAAAAACGACAGTTTCTAATGTAATGATATTTGAATCATCTAAAATGTTGCACAGTTATTTAATTTTTATTATACAAAATTATTATTTATTAAAGATAAACTGTATAGGAACTTTTTAAGGATTTAATAGAAATGATAATTGGCCTTTTGAAAAAATGTAAAAATGTCGTAGCTTTGTACAAAAATCCAACATTTTCCCTTTATACATATGAATAACATTTCATTCATATTTATCCGGATACATATATATTCTCACCATAGAAAACACGAGTTGCATTTATCACAATTTTAGCGTTCGGAAAACTGCAGACATACCTGAAACAGAAAATTAGTTACACAATATGTTAGTAAAGAAATCCAATTGTGCCGATTTTTAAATTATTACAAAGTTTTTAAATCGTTCACATTGAACTTTTTTTTTATATATATATCATATAAATATTATTTAATTGGTTGCTGGTTATTTGCAGCACTGAAGGTTCAAAGGCAACAAGGGAGGTTATTGAAAATTATAAAAAAGCGGTACTTAAACCATCAGGTTGTCTACTTTAAGAGATTTGATAAATCTCGCAATGAGCTTTTCAATTGACTATTAGAAAATAACGATGAAACCTAAAATAATATAAAAAGCTCGAAACTGTATTAATATAATATAATTAAATGATATGGTTTAGTAACAATTAATAATAACTTATTAATAATCGTACCACCTCTTAAATAAACAATTGTTTTCTAGTATTTTTGGGTTCCTCAAAAAGTATGTAATTACTTCGCCTGACGCAAGGCGGGCGAAGTATTGAATTCACCAACAAAAATTTTTCCGATTCTTCGATTTTGGGAATTTTTTGGTGGAAAT
>JAPYZR010001252.1:0-40725 GCA_030522945.1 Trichopria nigra | reverse complement strand
TCTTTTTTCCAAATGAATCTGACAGACTTTATTAAGATAATCTTTAAGTTTCAGAGCAGTCTGTCATTTCTTTCATAAACGCCGAAGCCACCTTAAATCGGTGAGACGACTGAGACGTCCAGTTTACGCCTGCGAATAGGCAACTTCAAGTTGGTCAAGTTCATTGGTGTTTTAGCTCTTCTCTTATGCAACACCACTCGGCGCTAGTGTCAACCGTGTCAACAGTGCATTTATTATACCATGAACTAGTGTATCGTGAGATGTGGAGGTGGGGAATTGCGACCGCGGATTGCGGAACACCGGAAAACTAATTCTAACCTAATATTTGTACTCGATTAAAATACATAAGACAATATTATTATATATTTACAATGAATTCGTTAAGAACACGAATATTAGACCGGTAAGTGGTCATTTTAAAATTTATAAAGTAAATTTAGTTAAAAAGTTATTAGAAAATGTTTGTTCAGCGATATTCATCTATTTTTTCTTTATGACTACATAGTTGTATAGTAATTGCACTTTTTAATTGTTACGTACTTTTATATTTATACTATTTAATTTTTGCTTTTATTTCTAGAATGTTTAATATATAAGTCGTAATTGAATATTTGTTTTTTTATGCATGCAGGAACCTAACTCGACACATATACATTCAATCGCAATTGCTATCTAATTCTGCCTCACCAGATAGTAACACAGAAATTCGCATACCAAATAGAATTGAAAGAGGACCAACTGATATATTGAAGGTACTTGAAAATTTCAAATAATTTTTATTATTATTCTCGTCTTATAACAAAATACAAAATAAAGAATAGCTACCAACATTACATCTTGTAAAAATGGCATTTAACTCTTTTAGGCTTTAAAATCAACGATCTCAAGGGATCCAACAGCTCCTGACTACAAATATGTAGATGATCCTTTTTTCATTCCAATGTCAACGTCACGAAAAAGAAGTTTTTCACTCGCTCGTGAGGCTGGTAAAAAGGCAGCAATATGGGCTCGACAGGAACATGCTGATCTCTTGAGCAAGGAAATTGCTGAGCCTGTTATTAAGGTAAGCTTTTGAAGTAACAAGTGAATACATAAGAAGTTGATTTATGATTAAAAAAAAAAAACATTTAACTAGACAAGCTGTTTTCTGTACGACAAAATTATTTTGTATTTCGTATATATAATCAATTTATAAGCCTTATAATGCATAATTCTCACAATATACAAAATAACTTAATTACTTCTTAAATATGACAACAGGCTTTTCTTCCTCGGGCTGTATACAAGAATAAAAGTGAGGTGTCTGAAGAAATTCTAATAGAGGTTATGAAGGAAGGCCATATCAGTGATTCTCTTAACATATATGAATTACTAGAGAGGAATGTGACGAATGAAACTAAGCAGAGTCTTTTGGAATTGTTGTGTTATTACAATTCAACCGAAGAACCAGTACCTGAAGAATATTTAGAAGAGCGTTGGTACCAAACGCAAGTCCGCAGGCACAAAAATACTTGGAAGTAAGGAAAAAAGATGATAAAAATAATTTCATCAACAAGTGTTTCTATTTAAAATGTTTCAATGAAGAAAAATTTATTTTACAGTAATAGTAAGGATATCGAAGTGCTGTTTGGATATCTACATCAACAGGATGCTAAAACTGCTGCTGCAGCATACAATGCTTTAATTTGTGGTACTGCAAAGTATTACAAGGTGAGAATCATATTAATCATTCTGACTTTTATACTGTTGTTCACCACTGAAATCTTACATAAATCTTACGTAAAAAATAATAAACAATGCAAGTAAAACATACATGTACACCAATTGATATGTTTTATAATAAGTTTTATAATGAGTCCTTATTAAAAATTGCAGGTAGACAAAGCATCGCAGTTATATAATGAATGTCAACAGAAAGAAATACCATTGTGTACAGAAGCATACAATGCTATGATTCACTTAGTACCTCTTTTGAAGGATAACGAAGAAGACCGTACAGTTATGATGAATAATTATCTTTTTGAAATGCAAAAGAAATCTGTTAAACCAAATATTGGAACGTTGAATTCTTGCCTCAGGACTGTCTCTTTCTTTAATTCTCAAGCGAAGGCAAAGGAGATGGTCCGTGCTTTATTAGCTGAATTCAAGGTGCTTGGTATAGAGCCAAGTCTTGCATCGTATTATCATATTTTGACAATATTTTGCAGAGATGGTAAGCAACCATTGTTAATCATGAATCATCAGTGATGCTCGCCATTATCATCATACATAATAATACGTCACATTATACACGCAAAAAAATTTAATTTCCAGGAGGACCAACAAGTACAGCATTGTCTGAAATTTTGGACAAAATAGAGGGAGCAAATTTGACAATCAGAGATAAACTAGATATTCACTTTTTCGTGTATGCTATGGAAATTGCAAGAAATCACCTTCAAAGTGTAGATATTGGTAACAGAATTCATCAACTTTTGCTCTCTCGTGACAACTACTATTTCATTGGTGAACGTCTAAAGGTACAGTAATTTGAAATTAATATCTACAAAGCCATTACCATTTTTCTCTGTATGAAAAAGAAAAAAAACATACGAATGGTTCATTATAAAATTAATTTGTTTAGAATGCAGTTATTTATATTTTCAACAAATCATTCCGTGTTATATTTTGTTATTTATCCAGTGTTCCTGAATGAACTATTTGAATATAATTAATTATTATTTCATATTTACGGTATATATGATACTAATCATCATATAACTTTTCTATACATCATATCAGTTAATGTTACATATTTACTGTATTTTAAAAATTCTTATTTTACTCGATAAATAATTTTTTTAAATTTAATAGCTTTTATTTTTATGGGGTTTTTAAGACAATTTGACTGTACCTTGTATTTGATAATTTTTTTTTATTATTTACAGGAAAGTGTATATTATCGTAATTATGTCCTGTTGCAACTGGCGAATCTACCAATACGTGAATTCATGAAGATATACGATCTCATAGTGCCTCACGTGTATACTCCTGAACCTTCGGTGATGATTGAAATTATGAATGCATTAGAATTCAACGACCCAGATATTGGTAGGGAACTTTTGCCTAGATTGTGGTCTCAAATTGTTACTTTTGATCATCTTGAGAGAGAACAGCTTATGTCATTGGTCATGGGTTTAATGGCCTATCATCTAGTGCCACCTGCGGATTCACCCTTGAACAATACTTTTGCCCAAGCAGCATGGACATTTTGGACTGTTCTTCAAGTAAGTATCTTATAATCAATGTTTCTTCTATCTATTCTTTCATTTTAATAATTCTTTTATGTGTATTGTTTGCTTAATTAGATGCAAATTAATATGCGTTACTACATATTAAAAAGACGTGAAGAAAATATTGTTTTAAATTTATTCTTTTAAGTTCTGTTGAGAAATTTTTCTTTCTTTATCTGAAAATTTATACTTTTTTAATTACTCACACGCATTTTTCAGTTTACATCACCAAAAAAAAAAGAGAACAATAATTGATACATCAATATTTGGATTTACAATGTTTCAAATGTATTCATTACAAAGAAAATGAATCCTTTTTTTATCCTTTATAATCCTTTTTAATTCAAGTTTTCATTTTATATATACACAAATAGGTTGATCAAAGGTCGAGACCATGGTGGCTTAAAGTTAATACCATTGAAAGATAATAATAGTAAGAAAGTAATGGTAGATCGAATAAACAGAAATTTGCATTTAGACACATTTAATTCGAAACGAGTTAGAAACTGGATTAATATTCTTTCAATTCTTTTTCATTTGTTGAGACTTGTATGTTTTTAAATCTGCAAAGATTGCTTTACTTTTCAGTTGTCAATTTTTAAAGATATTACACAATATTAATGTTTGAAAAGCTATTGTTATTATTTCTGTTATAATGTCGCTATATTCTTCATCGATAGGAACGAGGCACCAGAAGGCTGCAACGAATAATGTGGCCAGCTGACATATTGGGAAACGTGTGCTTATTACTGATCCGCGCAAGCGAGTTCGACAAATTGATCGAAGTCCTCGAATTCCTCATTAAAGTGCAAGACTCCGTAATCGGTACCGTGCCTTCTGAAAAATTGAACCTGATCTTTGAATCTTGCATTGCTTCAGGACACTCCTTTGGAGCAATTGTAAGTCTATATGCAAATATATAATTTTTTCCAATAATTAATTAGTCATATTTTAACGTCAATATCGTTTCGTTCTTCTTTTTTTTTATCACAGGCCATCGTCGAGTATGCTTGCGAATACGGGCACGAAGAGGCGGCACCGATGGCTAGGAAGATAAAGAACACGATGCCTTTAAGTCCGGTCCAGGAAAAAAAATTAATCAATTTAGTGGGCAGTGAAACGCTCAACGTCAAGTTGTCGAGTGACCAATAAAGCCGGCATTATCCATTATTATAAGAGACCTTCCAGTGAAATCAATGTACCCTCAATGGGATGGGTTTTCTTTTATACTCGCGAAAGCCGCTGTAAATATTGTACGTATTTTAGTCTTTGCGAAATATACTCGTATATATTGATAACACTAAGCAAGTGGAAAATTCCCGTCCACCAACGAAAGTATGTAAGTTAAGGAATTAAAGTTGAACGCGTAATTGGTGCGTATCTATGTCCTTGTCCCTCGAGTAGAGCCACGAGCGATTAAGTAAATCAAGTCATCCTACCTACAGTGGGAGGCATTCAGCCCCATGCTATTCAAATGCCTATTTCCTGCATCGCTCAGTCCGTCACGTCGCAGAACTCCACTGCGTGCCCCGTTCCCCGCGTTGACTCGTAGATTCGACGGACTCTTCGTCGCGCGTTTCGTGTAGTCTTGCTTGATCGTTGTTCGTCGACAATGGAGAACCGGGAGCCGAGCACCCGCCTCACGTTGGAATCGATGCGCGAACTATTTAAAATCGACGAGCCGGACGTGGAGATCACGAGTTTGGACGAGGAGCCGGGCTCGGGTCGAGGTGACAATTACACGTCGATGCTCTACCGAGTCCAGGTGAACGGTCGGAAACGAATCGAGTACGGAGAATGGGCTCCGTGGAAGCGTGCGATAATTTACAAAATACTCCCCGACTCGAGAGAACGGAGGGAGGCTTTCAAAAGCGAATTACTTTTCCACAACGAAATGATCTTCTACACGAAAGTTTGGCCCGCTTTGGACGAACTGCAGGCCAGGGGGAATCCCGTATTCAGCGGTGTGGCTAAGGTGTACGCGGCCAGGCCGGATCTTATCGCGATGGAAGACCTAAGGGTGCGAGGCTTCAAGATGGCAGATCGCCGGAAAGGTTTGACGGTCGAGGAGCTCAGAATCATCCTAAAATCTCTCGCGGGTTTCCACGCACTCAGCCTTGCGTTACGAGAACTGAAGTACGTATAAGTGTGCTTGACTGGGTCGTACTTGCATATGACGTTCGCTAGGAAGTAATGAAACTAGTTTACAATGTATGCACCTTTCTCAATTTGATTGTAGCATGGCACGAGATAATAGTCTCACTGATATTCAGTAAAGAGCAAACAGAAATCATCGGATAGCCAGGTGCAGGAAATTGTTTGCTAAGAGAGTCACTGCGGGTGTACATAGGTACAGTTATTCCGTACACTTTTTTCCGTTGTTTCCATTATCACTGGTGATTGCAAAAAGTTCAAAGTGTTTCATTGTGACTTTTGGCTCGGTGCTCGTTCCTTAATTTTCAGAAGACTCCACTGCAAATCGCGTGAAAAAGCAATTGATCTGTGGTACTGTCAGCACTATTTGATGACGCTATGTGCCGGCAATGTCGGGGCATTTTTCAAGTTTGCGAGATGAACTTCAAATTTATTCTGGGTTTTAATGAAAAATAAGTATCTCGCGTTTAATCGTAATTTACTTGCAGTCTAATTCCATTTCCCTTTTTTTTACATTGTATTATTTACAATATGGCGCTTCTTATTTGATAATTATTGTGTATACTTTAAGGGACTATACTATTCCGTTAATTTGCTTAAAATAAATAAATACATATTATTAAGTTTTTAATAACATCTCAATCGTAATCGCCGATTGTCATTAAATTTTTGCCAATTTTTGGAGTGTTTAGAAGAGCAGTAAATAGGTAGTGACAAAAATAGATTAAAATCGTTGACAAATACCGTTCATTAAGTTTGAAAAACTATTGAGTTTATCGATTTCTACAGTTTTGCAATACGCGCGTCATTTCCAAAATATCAATGATTTTTTTTTTATTTTTAAATGGATAGGTCTGTAATGACGAACAATTTTTCTGTAATTACAGCACACAAGCAGAAAATCAACATGGACGAGAAATTTATTATTTCTTTAAAATTCAGGTACCTCCCTTAAGGTGAAGCTAAAAGCTAATAAATTAATCAGTTCACAATTATTGGGCGAGAATTCGCAAGAATAATAATGTCAATTGTAAAAGTGTAATTTCAATGTTATTCTAGCGAATTCTCGCCCAAATATGAACCGCTAATTTATTTGAAAATTGACATACATTCATAGAAAATGAGTAAAAGCGCCCTAAAATAGATTTCGACTTGAAAATGCATTTAGTTTCCGTTTAATATACGAATATATTTTAGTTTAGGAATTTACGTTTTACCCATTTTAAATCTAATAACGTAGCTTGATTATTAGGGTTGACATCAGGTACCCTCCTGACAACAGGTGGAATAACTTTTTTTTTATTTTTATCTATATAGGTGATCACTAATTTGCAGTCATTGAATACAGGAAAATTATAGTTTTTATTTTTTTTTGTAATTTTTAATTTGAATGTGTTTTGATAATCTTCAAAACAAAAAATTATAATTTTCCTCAAATATAGTGAGCTGAGAGTACCCCAGAAATCGAAAATGAATTTAAAAGAATTCAGAATTGAATGCATTTCAGTACCCAGTAAACTGTTCAAAATTTGGATTAAGAAGGATTCAGAATGATTAAGATGGATTCATTTTACATACCAATGAATACTTCCCAATCCTTTTTCGTTTACTGGGATATATTTATATGCATTTGAATGTTATATTTGTCCTTTAATTACAGGGATTTATTTTATTTTTTTTATTTTTAATTCAAATACATTTGAATGTATTTTCTACATTTATAAATTTAAAGAATTGTTTAGATTAAAATTTTTTCAAAATGATTGAGTATATTCTATAGTATGAATTTTCGGATTTAGTTATTTATGAACCCCCATATAATATTCAAGTGGATATTGTTTGTATTTATAAAACTGAATTGAAATGCATTCTAATTTTAGGTAAATTATCAATATATTTTGAATGCATTTTTAAAAAAGTATAGGAACCTAAAATGCCTGATTTAACGTGAGCTACAATTATTATCGATTGGTTTGTTTGTCACAAAATGTGATGCGGAACGTCGATTGCGTGATCCCATGGTTCGCTCTTCTTATCTCTTTATTTTTTATTCAAATAAATATACTAATAAGTTTGTATAATTTAAAGACTTAACGACGTTAAGACAAATTAATGACGTAATATTTCATGCATGTACAATTAAAATTTAGTAATATGCGTAAAATTTTTTAGGCATTTATATTCTTCGATTTTTACCAGGGTAGAGAGTTACTAAAAAAAAACTGGAGTTTTGACGTTAATTCGGCCATGATGTTGGTCGTCTTAAAAAATAAATGGATTATCTGTATAAAATATACATAAACTTTTGATTGATTTTTCTTTTATTGTGTATCGACTACCTGAGTATTTACGTTGTTAAAAAATTGTTAATAAGCTATTCGTCAAGAAGGGTAAAATGCATATATATGCATAATTTATTATAACTATATATGAGGATTTCGCAATTTGTATACTTGGAAAAGTATTTATAATTTTTTTTTTTCTAATATTATTCCTTGAACTGACTGAAGCCAAAAAGAAACAATACAGAACTTATGTATTTTCTCAGAAAACGAAGGATTGAAAATGATAGAAAAAGATTGACACTCGTCATGAAATTGAATTATTCTATTTCATTTTCAATCCAAATTCTGACTACTCCTGACTCTTCAATTATTTTTCGTTTACCGGTCTTTCTCGTTCAATCTCGAAAAATGCCCTTATTAGTTTCAAATTTATTTTCATTATTATACAAAATATTTTATTAAATGTTTTATGCAATTCATTCCAATGACGAGATGCGGGATTTTTATCAGCACAACGAAGAGGGATTGAAAGGAATTAAAATTTAATTCTCATTGATTATTTTATATCCCATTTTTTTTCAGTTTCCAAAGTTAAAATGAGTTAAAAAAGAAATTATAACATATTTGTAAAAAAATATTTCTTTAATAAATATATTTATTAAATAAATATATTATACAAATTTTTTATAATAAAGAGAAAACAAAATAATGAAAAATAAAAGCTTAAAGCTAAAATTCATTAAATATATATAAATATATATTGTAGCGTGTCATTTATAAAAAAAACTATTTTATATTTTTAATTTTGTAGTAGATTATTTATGAAAATTCTAAATTCTTACCTTTATAAGGTCCACATAAAAAATTGTTTTTTAAAACTTCAATGACATCACCACGTTAAAATATATATTCTACGAAGTTTTTAGACATTATTATAATGCCTTTAAATTTGACATTTACTCTTTATATTATACAGACGATATTTTTTAAAATATTTTATAAGATCATTTTTTTATTATTTTCTGTATTTTTTAGCAAATATTTCTGAAAAGGGCCACAAGTGATACCTAAAACGGTTGTGAAACAAAGAAAATCATTAGTTTATACTTTTAAAAACGTGAATTTATTTAATAATAATATGTTGCCCGAAAAAATAACAATATATAATTTCCTCGTTTAGTCGGGCTTTGTGTGTGTGTGTGTGTGTGTGTGTGTGTGTGTGTGTGTAGATAGGATTTGTATTTTATTTTTTTCGGGAACAATGATTCTTTTTCGATGCATCAAATTATTGATTAAATTCACACATTTACTAAAGAATGTTAGTATATATATAATTTATGACTATAGAACGATCAAGTCACAAATATTTTGAAAGTTAATAAGATTTCTTTGAAACAAAAATCTCTATTCAACATCAGTGTACAAAATAAAAAATAAAAAATTACATTATGATGAAAACATGCAAATTTTGAATTCTATGAGAAATAATAGTGATTTGTTAAAGTTCGTTTTGAAAACATTATGATAAGTGATATAAGAAAAGGTTTGTTTACTTTAAAAATTTGTTTTAGGAACAACACTGCTTTAATTCTTCAACAGTAGTACCATTAATAATGTTAAAAATCAGCTTTTTAATAATATTATGCTAATTATAGTTTTATCCGTATAGAACAACAAAAATTATTAGTTTCATTACGTTTCTTAAATATGCGGCCTTCTTGCGTAAGATTATAATTTAATTAAAAAGAAAACGAAGAGACAATAATGAAATGACCAGTATTTAATTCAAGGCCCGACGTTTTCGAGAGATTGTCAAAGCCGGGACAGAGTCCGGTGGTGCAAGAGGCCCTTTTTCGTGAGGAGAACGAGGATTGGTACAGACAGTATTATCGCGTTGCCACCAGTCGTGCTATTAAGATGGTATCTGACGGCATGACTGATGCTACAATGGAAAGGAAAAAAGAAGTCATTGACAGATTGCAGGGTTTTCTTAATGAGGACGTATTTTTCCGCACCATGTGCGAATTAACGTCGACACAAGGGCCGCTTACTGTATTTTGTCACGGAGATTGCTGGATCAACAACATTCTGCTAAGAGACGAAGTCTCCACCGATAACGAAGTATGCGGTGTTTAGCTATATACTGATAACTCCCTTTATATAATTACAGGTCGCGTATATACTTGAAATTCCGATTTTTGTGAAACTATAGTGGAAATTAACTTTGATTTTCTTTCTCTTTCTCTTTAAAAATCGTCCATTGTATTTTTAGGAATATAACTTGAATAATACTGCATTCCAATTTTATTTATGCACACATGTAAAATTATGAGTCATTCCGTCGCAACATTTATTTTAGTGGTTATTTTTAGAGGTATATTTTCACATTTGCCGTCTTTTCGGTATTATCATTGTATATAATTATACACCTTTGATTAATAAAACGTTCACTTTTCAGCTTGTTTATTTCATCGACTTCCAGCTGACTCGTGTCGGATCGCTCGCCCTCGACTTGGCGAACCTTTTATACTGCTGTACGAGCGGGGATATACGGAAGACTCACATGATCCAATTATTGCAACATTATCATCGCCACTTAATGTCAGCGCTGTACACGCTCAACCCCTCGGCTGAACCTGCTAGAAATCCGGCTGTTATGTGGAATTTGTAAATATGCCATTTTTGTTTTCTATCCTGTATTTTCGATAGGAAATATTCCTATATCGAGAAAAATGATACAAGTATAATGACAATTAAACGATCATAGCAATGTACAACTTTCAATGAAAAAAAAATTGTTAATAATAAATTAACTTTTATTCGTGTTTTTTGTAATAAGAATTTGTCAATGTTGAAAACTATATGCCCTCTTATGAAAACATGAATTTTGCATCAAGTACAATAATAATATGACGACATAAGTCCTTACGAAATATTTTTTATTGTTTATAAAACGCTTTACTTCTATTTATTTAAAACTTTCTTAGATTAAAAATTAAATCATTTATTATTCAGATTAAATGAAGAAATGCGAAGATGCGGACGGTTCGGGTTGGGCCTTGCACTGGATATTTTGCCGATCAGTACGTGCGCCAGCGACCAAGCCCCGGATGTCTACGAGGAGGCGACGTCCAACGAGGACAATCGCAGTCGAGCACCTCCCAAGGGCGGTGCGGCGTGCACAAGGTTAATGACCGACCTTGTCCTTGAATTAATACATAATCGCGCCCTGTGATTCAAACTCCGAAAATTTAATCCTCTAAGAATTCGACAATGCAATGCCTAATTTTTAGTTTCTTACAACTCGATATACATCGTAATCTGAGGTCGGAATTCATATCCGTTTCTCAAGATCTGAACGTAGCTTATCTTTGTATAAAAAAGTAGCTCTAGTAAAAGTGGCACGCTCGGAACGCTTCGCGGAAGCTCCAATTGTCTAAATTCACTCTGTCTGGACGGTCGAGGTACTCATAATTGTCAGAGGAAGCGTGAATTTAGACACGTCGAGCGTCCCATTTTTACCTGGGAGGGACGAACGTCTCTCGGCCCTTAAGTGATGTCTATGAAAGTCGGCCTAGGCGTTTAGGTCTCGATGCACAATGATAAATGATTCGACAAGTTTATGTACTCAATAGAATGTATATTGTAGAGGATCATTCAATCGATTACAATTTCATAGTCATACCACAAAAATGCAAAACCCACAAACAATATGAGTGTTGCGTTTAAGGTCTAATTAAAAATATTTAGATGAGAATTCTCGACTAATCGCTAAACGTGATTTGCCAAGGATACTCATGGTTCTTAAATAACGTTCATTTCACCCACATCCACAGTAAGATGATCCTTTCGATATAAATCTTCGATGATTACTCTTCAAATAATACGGCGTATCAAATATTCAAGATAAAGTCCTTGACGAGCTTTACATTGCTGACACGAGTCAGTTCTCGTGAAATAGCGTCTTTCAATCAAGTTTATTCTTTTTTGCACTTTCTACAGGAACGAATTTCACTCACCTTGTAATCGTGCTTCGAACGAATACTTGATCCTCGTAAGTAAAATTCGAGTAAAGATAAATGTAAATACACGCTCTTGAATTCGGTAGATGCGCGAGCATTTTAATTACAGAATGAATCAACTAGAGGCCAAATGATTTTTCGACATTACAGACCCAAGCAGAAGACGGCGAAAATGAGAAAATAATTGAGAACTTCTGTTGCTTCTAATTACTATTCATATCTACAATAAACGAAATGACAAAGAGAACTGTAATTGCCATTAAAAGCGAGTGGCACGACGGTCGCTTTCCGAAAAATGCGAGACCGCTCGGAAACTTCCCTCGTCGTGCCGGCGCACGAATCTAAAAACAAATCGATCCTTAATACCTTTCTTTTGTCTTTCATTACCCCGACGTTCTCGAAACGTCGCTCTCGGATCCCCTGTAAGTTCGTGGAGACACGAAGAAGACACTTCTTAAAATTACGCTTGCGATAATTACGATTGCGACGGGGGTTGCTGTTGCGCTTGTGGGCTGGGTGGCTGCTGTTGCTGGCTACCTTGCCAAACCGGAAGTTGATTCTGTTGTTGTTGCTGCTGTTGCTGCTGCTGCTGTTGCTCTTGCGCCAGCCGCTGATGCGCCTGCTGTCGAGCTCGGAATTCCGCCGCCTTCAATTGCTCCAGATGGAATTGTTGTCTTTCGGTGATAAGCTGTTGTCTCTGATATTCTAGGCCTTCCCGCTCGCGCTCCATCGTCGTTTCCAATTCTTCGAAGTGGCGCAATTTGATTTCTAGCTTCTTCATTTGAGTTTCGACTAAGAGTGCTACTAATGATTTGATCTTTCTCTCTTCCACGGCGGCCAAGTGTTTCGCTTTGACAGCTGCCGCAGCGAGGGCCGCAGCCGCTGCTGACTGTAGCTGCGCGTCTCGAACGACCTAGAGAAACAACATTTTCCATTTTTATTCATCAAATTACATTACGCACGGATTAAATGGAAATGAGAATGAGAGAATTTTTATATGGGACCACGATAAAATAAAAAAGAAATGTTTATTGCTGATAATTTTGTTTATAATCGAGAAAGATTGTATTATTATTGTCTTATTATTGTCTTATTATCACTGACTGTAAGGTAAAAATTACATTTTTTAAAAAATAATTTTTATATTTTTAAAATATTTTCATAATGAATGGTGATAAAATTTAAAAAAATGTTTACAATGGCTATGAAAAAAATATCTAAAAATTTGATAAAATCTTGGTAAACATGGTAAACCATGTTCAAAAAATTATAATTTTGTTACGATCTGTATTGGCCATTTTTTAAATTAATAACTTTTTAAATAAATAAACTTCAAGAAAATTTGATATTCAGCTCATTAAAAATTTCTATTATCATTCAAATTTCCTATGTACATAATGAAAATTTATCACTTTTTGTATATTTTTCGTAGGACCCAGATAAATGAGAAAAGTATTAAAAACTAATGTACCTTTTCTTTCTTTTCTTTCGCTTCCATATCTTCGCCGCTTACTTTGGACTTGCTACCTTCGTCGCTGTCTTTAGTGTCCACATCCATTTTCTCGGATTGATCTTTTTCACTTTCGATTACCTCTTCTTTCTTAGGAGGTTGCAACGCAGACGATATGGCTTCCGAACTTTCTTTAGGCTTTTCCAAATCTTCTTTCTTTCCATCTGAAGTTGTGGAATGGGGAGAAGTTGCTGGTGTAGCTGCTGAGCCTGTTGCAGCTACTGACGAATCTTCTGGTGGTTCTGGGGGTCCTGTTCCTGCAATTCCAGACTGTGCCAATCCTGCTGCTGGATCGAATTTTCCTAAAAATGTTGGAATTACTTCTTTATTACATTCTTTTGAAAAACTATTAACTTAAAAATCAAAGTTATTAAATAAAAAAAAAGCTCACTGTGAAATCGAATTTACAAATATTACTATAATACAAACCATCTGAATTAGCGCTGGCCTGAACATTTTTCAAATGTTGATCCAATAGAGCAGCAGGTACTTGATCCTTAATAGCAGCAAACTCCTCCATGGCAGCTTTGGCTGCACTGGCGGCGACCCGTGGATCAACTACAGAAGCTAAAAAGGCAACGGTACTCATGACAGGATTTCCTGCTTTTGAGAACGGCACTGGTTGATACGCCAAAGGTCCAAGACCTTCAGGCCCACCTTCTTCCAGGTATGGGTCTTCTATTGGTAGTCGTAAAAAGTGTAAAATACACTCGTCCTGCGTCCTTGATCCAACATGTTCGCAAACTTTGTTCCAGTCATCTTTATGTAACTCTAAACCTTCCAGTAAAAGAAGCGTTTCTTGTTCCGTCCAGTCACGCGTCGCACCAGCTGCTTGTTTGTTTTTCAAAACAGCAGGCTTTCTCGAATACTGATCGATTTTCAAACCAAAGTTCGCCATAGGTCCAATTTGAGGCTTCTCGTCAGGAGCACCTGCAGTAATAGGCTTTTTTTCAAGATCGAGCAAGGCCTTTGCTGCGGATGGCTGCGGTGTCTTTGGCGGATTAGGATTTACTGGAGCTAAGCCCGATGGAGTATCTGATAATACGTGGAAGTGAGATGTCGGTGGAGGACCCATTGGTGTTGGTCTTGATTCGGCATCCACTTGGTAATTAATCAGACCCCATTGTTCCAAGAAAGCATGGACTCGCATAATTGCACAAACGTCACCCGCCAAATTACGTCTACGAAAATTTAGTTCAAGTTATTAAATTAGTGTTTATAGTTACATTATTAAAAAAGATTAAATAAATTATAGTATACCTGCATGCTGTCGATGTGATATATTCTGTTGGATTTAAACGATATGTATCTATCATAAAGTTTCTATAGGCAAGATAGATTTCGGGCGTTTTAGATTTATTTTTCCCATTGAAGAATTCAAATAATGCTCGCTTTTCAATGGTATGTATGGAATTGTAATCAAACCAAGCCGAATAGCTCGGTACAACTATATGATGGGTTTGTTCTGTGACATTGTCTTCAGGTTCATCGCTTTTACTACCGTCACCTCTTTCTTTACTCGTGTCCCTCTCCTCTCGATCTTGCGAATTCATTTGAGTACCATTTTTATCACCTGAAATAATATGACAATAGATTGGATTTTATAACACGAACAATGTGCGAAGTATTGGAGTACATTAGGAAATACGAACCTTCATTTGGTTCGTCTAGGTCAGCCATATTTCCCGACTTGAGAGGAAGAAGCTCGTTGTCTTGTTTTTTACTTCCAGTAACTGTTGTGCCACTACCAGTAGTTCCACTACCTGGACCGAGAGACGGATTTGAGCTTGATGTGACGACTTCTACTATTCTTGGCTCTGCCGGAGGATCTTCCATTCCTTGTGTTAGGTCCTCCTCTTCTTCACCACCACCGCGTGATTTTTTTGGAGTTATCGTTGATGGTGTTGGAGTACCTTGTAAACCAGCAGGTCCTCGTCCACTGTAATTTGAATATTATTAAGTGGTAAGTCAAACTTTTATTAAAATTATTGATAAACAGAGTACCAAATCAATCCAAAGTAAATGTAACTTCTCAAAAACAAAATAATGTCCGATTTATCAACTTATTTTTATAAAACCATATTTTATGTCTGACATTGTTCTACAATTAACTGAAATTAATTAAGCGATAAGAGTAATTTGTCAAAGAATTATAAAAGAATTAAATTAGTTACCAAGTTAAATTAAGCATTACTTTCTTTCAAAATATGATATACAATGTAGTAAATTTGTTCACCTCTTTCGTTTTCCTAATTTTGGAGGAGGTGTAGGTGAACGTTTTCTCTTCGGTTTTTTAGATGGAGGGGCTGGTTGAGCCATTAGATCTTCGACGGATAATCTGTATTTGTGGATCTTTTTCTGGCCATTATCATCAACTTCGTAATCTTCTTCGTTCATCCATTCATTATATTGATCTAAATCAAGAGCCCATGTTGCAGCTACTTTATACGTTGTCCTATAATGTATAATAATCTTAAATAAACTTTGATTTTTTTGAAATGCATTTGTTATAAAAATAATTATACATAAAAAGTTCAATTGTCGTACATATTTTAGAATAAAAATATCATATTGAAAATGTCTGCTCAGTACACTGAGCTTAGTATCACATATATTAATTGAATAAAGAAATAAATTATAAACCTTGAGTTATTATTTCCAAGAGCATTTTCAGGATAATCCCACGGAAGATCAAAGACATTCCATGAATCGTAGCTATCGGGAAAATAATACCAATGAAGCAATACAGAACGATCACGTTTGATACTAGGTCTTGCATATTCTTCTTCCAGAGGATCTACAGGAGGGAATATGATGTGAGTAGCATCAGCTTCATTCTCAGCTACTGTGCCTTGATGACGTCGAACAGCATCTTTCACTTTAGAAGCAGTTGCTTTGTCAACATCAGATCTCACGTAAACACAAGGTATTGTTAAATTACGATTTTGAACCAATGCTCGCTCAATAGCCACCATCATTTCAATCATCCTTTCCATACGAGATCCAGACTAAAAAAAATATATCATGTATATTTACGTAACATAAATACATTTATTTTGACTCTATGGACATTGACAAAAAATGTTAATCAAAACCTTTCCAATTGGGAAATCGAACCGACGCCATCCTTGCTCCTGCTTGAATTTAAATGCAGTAGCTAGTATCTGACATAAACCACCGCCTGGTTTAAAATCTAAGAAGCATTTCATCTGAAATTGCAATTTATTATTTGGTTATTCTTTGTAATCTATTAATATTGATCAATGTAATTTAGGTATATAACTTATATGTACGTACAGGAATCCTGGTCATAGATGGTTTACTGACATTTTTTCCAAGATTATCTTCTTGGAATTGTAGAATTTGCACTACTAATGTAGACAAGCTTTTATTTGTTGGTGGATCAGTTTGAACGTACTGAAAAAGTTTATAAATTAGATACATTTGTATATAAATATAAATAAATATAGGTAAAATCATATGTTATCATTCCATCATTTAATATCTAATGATATATGTACCATAAAGAACATGAAATATACTTTTCAATAAATGTTATATTTTAATATTATTTTTCTTTCAGTAATACAATATTACGCCTAGAGGTGCCAAGTCCTATGAAGTTCAAATTAATAAACTGATTCACAAAAAATTTATATTTTTTATATTATTTATCATACTTTTATTTTTTTGTCTGATCATAGAGGAGCTGCTGGATGAATAAAATATATGAATAATTTTTTGGTGGAGCCACTATTTAGAAAATGATTAATCGTCAAAAAATTTCTCGAGGGCAGAAAATTGTACCAATATGCTTCAGAATGATTCATTCATTTCATTACATCTACTGAAATTATACTAATTTTCAAGTCCCATTATACAAATTATTTAAGAAATACTTTGTAAATCATTTATATTTTCTAAACTTTATCTCTTACATAAGGAGAACTTATTGTTATTATATTCCGTAATTAATAGTATCAATAAAAATATAAAAAGATGTTAATTATATTTTATCAAGACTTTGTGAGACGTAATAAAATGTAATATAATAACAGTTTTACTTATAGAATATTTCAAAAATTTTACTCATAAAAACTCTGATACGAGTTGGAATGCATGAAGGATGAATATATCCCTGGTAAAAATGGGAACTCTCATAAGGTACTCTTTTAAATGTATCGGTTGCTTAAATAAATGTCATTTAAAGTGTAAAGTAAGACATGGAAAGCTTAATGTATGCTTCGATTTTTACCAGGATAGGGATCCGAACTACTCTTTAAATGATTAAATGTATGTTAATGTGATTTGGACTCTTGTACACTTCTGCTTATAATTTGTAAATTAATTTTAAGGTAATTAAAATGCAAATATACTATAATGGTGATTAAGTTGAATATTAGAATAAATTTATAAAGAACTAAACAAAACGTTATATTTTGAAATATTCGATTTCAAGTTGCATCCTTTATTGCATACAGTCAAGTATTTTGTGCAGCGTATCATATTGAAAGTCAACGTTGAAAAATGATTTCATAAAAAGTAAGAAAACCTTTAGTATTTTAATTTAGATGACATGGAAATTTCGAAATAACAAGTAACAATTAATATTTGTCTAATACTGTTATTATAGAAATGCGTATGCCTTATAGAGTAAAAAATACCCAGTATACATATACGCTTAGGTTATAGGTTATAAGGGGCGGACGAGTACTAGAAACAAATTTTGGAGTAAAACGATTTCCTTGCAATTTTTGCGGGAAAATCGGCAGAGAAAATTTGTTTTGTAACGGAGCAGGTCACAAGAGACTCCAAAAAAAAACGGAGGATCGCAATAAACGGAGAAAACTAGACGATCACGGAAGTACGTTTGTGAACGCATCGACAACAGACGCCGGGTTGAACACTCACTTTTTTCGCATTTTTAAGAAGCCACTGTTTGACGCCGTCGAATTGTGCAAGCACCTCCGTTGAATCAAAGAACTTGAGATTCGGGCTGCCGTCTTTCTTGGGACCAAGGGACAGCATTTTGATGATGAATTGTTCTTAAAATCCACGAAATGCCAAAGAAACAACGCCGTCTTAACCAAACATCTCACCAACCTGAAATAGCTTATTATGCTTATACATGGCACTTCCACATTTGTGTAGTTCCCGCTTCAACCGCGCTTATGCAGCGCCCACAGCGCCATTGCTTTTCTTTTCCCTCTTGAACGGCGCCGTATAGCTTTATCCTTGTTTCGTCGACTCTTTATCTCTCACTCTCTCTCTCTCTCTCTCGTACCCTCTCTAGTGTCCCCAACCTCACCAACGCCTCGGCCGCCCGGCATCCGGCCATCAGGCAATCCTGTAGCAGCATTCCTGATGGCAATGGCAATACTCGATGCTGCCCGATGCCGCGGTGACAACCGTGACAAGTATAACTGCACGTCTGGAATCGTATATGTCATCGTTTAATACGGACTACATATTGCAGCGCAAACTACGCAAAACTCAATGTCTGCGCAATGAGAGACGTCGAGAGCATCGAGATTATGAGAGAGATGCGACCTTTCCTTCAATGCACTAAATTCTGATAAACAATAATTTGTATGGTTGTAATATTTTTGGATAATAATTCATCATTTTTTTTTTATATTCGCATGTATATATTTATCATACATCCATATAACAACGCATTAATTATAATATTGTATAAATTAATGTATAATATAATTTATAATGATTATAATCACGAACTCGCTAGATATACGTATAAAAATTTCTTTCCTATATTACATGTTATGCATGTTATGCATGCTTGTACCATTAAACATAAACGTTCACATAGAAGGCCAGATCTGATGCAAAACCTCAGTGTGGCAAAACCGGCAAAACTATAAAATAGCTCAAACGTGTGCCCGTTCAGTGAACTTACATATATTTTGTTAGCACTTTACACTTTTGTTCGAACAAAAAACGTTTTTTGTTTCTTTCGCTCAAAATGGTACAAACGACTAAAAAAAAAAATTAAAAAAGTAAAATTCATAATAAAACGATGTAATTATCGTGAAAATGCAATTAATGGTGGTGCTTTATTATAAATTTTCCATAGTTACGTATTTTTTGAGTAATTTATTGTACCAATTTTGGATATTGTAAGAAAAAAAATGCATTTATATGTATTAATACATAACCGCTTAAAATATTTACATATAATGTACATTACACATCCAATCATAGTCGAGATTATTAGAGAAATAAAAAGGTACCATAACATTATAGGTATATGCACGGGTATATGTATACATAAAATTTGATGTCCTACTGATGGTAACCCATATCCCATAAACCCCCCCCCCCCCCCCCACATATGATTAGAATAAATTATAATACGTAATTGAATTGAAGTTAGTATATATATAAGCGAAAGTTTACTTTAGCGAGTTACCCCAGTAAACGAAAAAGAATTGAAGTGTCAAGAATCTGAATTCAACAGCAACAATCTGAATTCTTTTTTTAATCATTTTGAGGTTAGAAGAATTAAAAAGAACTGTTGAATTCAGATTCTTGACACTTCAATTCTTTTTCGTTTACTGGTACCAGCAGTAATAAGGATAACTGCATGCTACTATACCTCTATATACTATATAGCTAAGCCATATGCATGCATGCGTGCACCGTATATACCTATATACTATATATACAGGGGTGTTTCATTATTTTAATCAATTCGATCAATTCTCACAGTAGGTATATAACCTCTATAAAAATGAATGATATACTAACAAATGACCCCTACAAAAGTTAAAGGGGACAGGGAGAGCCACCCAATGGTACCAACGACCTTGACCTTGAACTCGATTTTGAAGGACATTTGAAGGGTATAGTGGTTTTGTCAAATGGGAACCCCTGCTCTTTTTACACCGAAATCGGGTAAAAAGCGCGGGAAAAGTTGTACGTCCGAAATGACATTTCAAGTTTGCTCTATACACTGCGCAGTGACCTCGCGGTCAACTCAAGGTGTCAAACATGCTTAAAAATTTACCTAAGAGCTGTTGGTTTGAGTTTACCAAAAGGTCACTATATATATAAGCAAACTTGGAATGTCATTTCAGACGTACAACTTTTCCTGCTCTACTCGATTCCATTTTTTACTATTCATTTTTACCGTTTATACATCAGAGATTACCTGCGCGTAGATGGATTAAAATGAAACATTCTTTATAAAGACATGATGACGACCATGGTACTTATTATACCATGATGACGACGATGACGAGCATGACTACGATACCACATACATATGCGATGGTAAAACAGAGATGAGGTCTCTGTCACTGATGTATATGATAAAAAGGGAAAAAGGCGGGTAATAAGTCATTTTTTTCAATTTTTTAAATGCGTTTTACAAAAAAAGGGGGTGGAGCGGACGCTGCTATTCGCGTAATTTACAATTTCATAATATATATGTATACGTAATTATGAGAACGAGAATTTCAGATTTTTTATGTTTGAAAAAATTAAAAAAAAATGCTAAATCCGTTATTGCATATCGATGATGTGGGTGATGTGCAAAAAAAAAAAACGGTAACGAAACATGGAAACGGGGAATATGTTTTTGATATTATAGGTTATCTTTCTTATAAGAAAGGCTCAAAGGTCAAGCAAGCTGCAAGTATAGCGCTTTGCTTACTTAGTGATCAATATTAGTACATGTATATACATTGATTTTTATATGTTTTCATGGTTTTCATTTACGGTTTGACCGGTAAACATGGTTTTTTCGAGGTTAATACAACCAATTCTTGAAAAATGGTTCGACGTACAGAAGAAAACGTCAGAAAGTGTTCAGTCAGCAAGAGATACTTTATTTCGAGGTGGAGTTGTGATTATTAGTGGCATTGCGGTTATCTGGATATCAATTTTTTTATATACCGTATTTTACTATGCGTACATGCCAAGTATGACTTATGTCAAACCAGTGCACCTGCAATTCAAGTTAGTTGAACACATTATAATTATGTCTGTTACATTTATATCACTGTTGAAATAATAAATTATTTTATCCTATTTTAAACAATCACAGATCGTGCAACAAAGATAAAGGAATATGTGGCTTTCCATCGGCTTATGTTCAATTAACAAAGAAGCAACAACTTCTTATGGTTGGTCAGCCGTACAAAATCAATTTGCATCTAGAAATGCCCGAATCTCCAGCTAATAAGGAACTCGGTAAATTAAAAATATAATTCATACATGGTTCTTATATGTGCAATAAAAATAATGAAGAATTTAAATCTATAGTAGTTGCCATAATATACATTTATATTCATGATTAATAATAGCAACATTTTTATTATATAGTTTTTATATATATCAGTTATATATGATATATTTTCAGTCGCATTTAAATATATTTTTTCTTTGTACAGATAATTTGCATTTATAAAAGTATTTTTTGTTTTACTTTAGGAATGTTCATGGTATGTGCAGAAATGCGCAGCCGGGATGGAGTTCTTGTTGAACAATCCTGTCGTTCAGCTATGCTTCATTATCGCAGTTCTTTGCTGCACATGTTATCAACATTTACATTTTCACCAATGATGATGTTTGGAACTACTGAAGAAAAACAAAACATTGTACTTGAATTGTTTGGCGATTTTGAAGAAGATCAGGTAAGCAGCAATTCGTAGCTATTAGTTTAAAAATTATTATATATGTTTATAGAGTCCTTGTCGAATTGTTTCAGAGTCATCCAGTTACTCTTGTTTATGTTGAAATACAGTCACGGTTCATTGAATTTTATTCTGCAAGTATAATGATAAATGCCCATTTATCAGGATTACGTTATTTGATGTTTCACTGGCCAATTTTATCTGCCATAATTGGTATCAGTACCAATTTGTTTTTCATAGCTCTTGTATGCATACTGTCGTACTTACATTTTGCCAATGAAGATGAGGAGGAGAATAATTTTGTGTACGAGAAAGGAGAGGGAGAAGGGGAAGTTGATGATGAAAAAGATCCTAAGTTGATTAGCGATCGTAAGTGTCCTTTAAATTTTCACAAAGATCAAAAATGAAAAAATTACATTATAGTACACATATTTTACTTAATTTAGCTGAATAATTTTTCTTAATATTTAGTAAATTCAGAGTCTTCATCTCTTGAAGATGCATCAATGTTAGAAGACATTCCAAAGTCATCACACGAAGCAAGTCAATCAGTTTCATTATCCGATCCAATCATGAGCAAGGCGAGTTTTGTAGACGACCTATCTTTAATATTGGCAGAGTCGACGAAAGAAGATTTAAGTAAATAGTATTCTAGTCAGAATTGTATAATAAAAGTGGGATGGGTTCCCAGATCATTAAACATAGTTTGTACTACATGATTTTAATAATTAAATTTGTATAATACCTAAATAATACATTTATAAGTAAATTTAGCCACAGTTTATTGCATAATATATCTTATTATAACTTATACAATATCTATATAACTTTTCATATACTTTTACTGTATTGGTTATATATAATTTAAATATATCAGTTTGAGTGGATTACATACAAATACTATATTAATATTTTCATTCTGTATTGAATGTTAAAAAAGTAATTCTTTCATTAGAAATAAAAGGTGACACATCATTTATTAAATATTTTACAACAGTTTTTTCCATGTTGGTAAAATGAATCTAATGTACATAGTGAACATTTCATGAATTTACCAATAAATAATTATATATAGTAGTTAAAATATCCATTTTTCTGATAATTTTGTCATCTGCATTAAAAGAACTTATTATCATGTTATATTAATTTTAAAATAATGTAGTACAAATCATGCTAAGCTAAAGGTTTTGGTGCAAAAGTTTAAAAAAAAATGAAAACGCTCTTTTACCATCCATGACAGTAATTGTCGAAAGAGCCAGTGATTTTTCATGTGAGATCGTTAGAGTAGGAATTTGCTGTTGATTAATTTTTGTTGTTATACTGGATTATGTAATTCCAAATTTTATTTTAAACCAAAAAGTTATTTATTTTGCAATACTTCACTTGATTTTTTAATTTATTTGTTTCAATTTTGATATATTATTTATCAACAATAATATAAAAAAAAAAGATCACAAATTTACATAACTAGAACATTGAAATTATATTGGAAACATTACTTAAATGCTATTGATATTCACTTTGTATTGTTACCACAAATATTAAAAAGGTGCTCTCAAAAATATTAAAAATTTGGTGCCCTATTATTAAGAAAGGTAGTTTCACAGTCCTTTTTAAACAGTATTTTAATACTTCAAGCTTTAATCATTATAAAATTAAGATTTTTATAAATAATTTAAAATTGCTATCTACATACGTTTTTGCTATCCAGTTTTTCAAACGGCCATTTAATGTGTACTTTGAAGATATACAAATATTTAAAAGATTGCTGTTAGAAATGTACAAAAAAAAATACATTCCTAGTTAACGACAAAGTAACAATTACGGAACATCAATGTAACATTTATATAATAAATAACTATATGATATATTTGTTAAGTAATTGTTACTTGTTATGTTTGTCTGTTAATTGAAAAATATTAATATGGGATATTAAAAACTAGAATGTTTCTACAATGCATGTATATGTATATATATATATTGTAATCAAGATCATGTTCTAGTCTATGTTATGAAACCTAGTGGTTATGTACATCTTTTGTAATAAAGAATAAATATGATTTATGTAAGGTGTGTATAATACAGAATATAAATATGATTTATGTAACATGTGTATAGTACAGAATTAATAATTTTCTGGTACTCAGAGATCATGTACTTATAGTTGAAGTATACCTACATTTATGTGTACGCTTGTAAAATTGAAGCTTAGACTTGACTAAAGTTTATCCTTATGATGGTTCTGTCCATGAAAATTGCGTATAAGGTGCTTTCTAACGACCAGCTTATAACTTAATTTTATTGCCATAATAAGATGAATTACGTTGAGAACAATGGTCTTTAGTGAAGGCGAACGAATTTTAGTATTAAATCTTCTAATTGTTCAACAATCCACTCAAAATAAAAGCTGTATAAACAAAATTCACCGTTATATTACCATCGCGTTTTAATTAATTGTTTTTAATTTTGACATATATTTCATTATACAAGATTTATTACCCGTTATTTTTACAAATAATCGCAGAGTTTTTAGTGAATATTTTATAACAACTTTACGTAGTAAAGTCAACCATTTCTTTCTTTATAATAAAATATTCAAATTTTTCTTTTAAAAAATTCCCGAAAATCACCCAAATTTTCAACGTTCACACTGGTATAGACCCTTAACATTCTGCAAGTTATCTCGGAAAAGTCCGATTAACATACATTTTTTTTTAATGTGCAGTTTTCTGCCCTCGAAGTTATTACTTTCGAATTATTTCGAAAACAAAATGGCGTCCTATGGAGCGAATAATTCTATTATTTTTATCCTTTTTACAGTTATATCACGAACAAAAGTTTTAAAATATTCCTTTTCAAACAACAAGAATACGCATCAGAGCCAAACATCCCTGGTAAAAAAGTAGATAGAATCGCATAGAATCGGATTCTATCCATTTCTATGAGTTTCTTTAAAATCCGGATAGAATTGGAATCAGATTCTATACGATTTTGTTCACTTTTTTACCAGGGATACATATCCATCCTATTATTCAACAAACAAAAAGTATTGAATCCCGAATCTGTCCATTTTCGGATTGAATACGTTTCAATTTTGTGTAATATTTAGTATTATAGTATATTCGATGATAGAGAAAAAAGAATTTTACAGTACTCGATCCATTTACCTTGGAGGTCACAACTAACTGCTTAAACTCAAAAATGCATTGAAAGGTCAAAAAACGAATTAAAACGTATTCAAGTGGATTACAATGGATAGAAAATGAATCTACTTAAATCCACTTCAATTGACCGGACGTATAGGGTTGAATTATAACGCGTCAACATTTTGGTGACGCATTAAAAATAAATATCGTTGTTTTGTGTAATTCGACCGAATTAATGTATTGAATTAAACTGAAAAGCGTAGAAATTTTAGGCGAAGTATTGAAAAGAATTGATGGTACTGCTGTCGCGAAATTCTAATCAGACGCGTTGGATCGAATTACATATAACGCGTCCAAACTTAGACAAAGTATTGAAAAAAATTGTTATTGCTCACGTGAAATACTGCCAGACACATTGAATCGAATTGCATCGCGTCACAATTTTTAGGGCGTATATATTGAAAAGAATTATCGTTGCTTTGTATAATTCGACCTGACGTATTGGATCGAATTGCATGTCGTCAAAATTTTTACGAAGTATATTGAAAGAATTGTTACTGCTTTCGCGAAATTCTATCAGACGTATTATAGGATTGATTTGAAACGCGTCGAATTTTTTTTTTTTTTTTTTTTTACCATGTGTGATCAAGGAAGGAAGAAGTGACCAAGGAAATTTTAACAAAGTATTGAACAGAATTATTATTGCTTTTTACAAATTCGTTCGGCCGTATTAGCGTCGAATTAATAATTGTAGTTAAATGAGTCAATTTCATTTTCAAATTGATTAGAATTAAATGGAAGTCTCTTCTATTCTCAAATGCTGTAGTGTATTGTATTAATGGAATGGAAATGGATTATATAGAATTACAAAAAATCAACTGCAATTCGAAATGGACAGATTCCGGATTGAAAATTTTTTTTTCAATACTTTCTTAGTTTGATGGGATATAACCAATGAATGACAATCAGCCAACATAGGAAATTCAATTCTTAGTAATACTTATTCTCACTACAGTTTTTACTATAATTAAGTTAAAAAATGTTAAGTTTTGTTGCAACTCCTTATCCAAGGAAATATTTCAAAACGGAGATGTGCGTGTGGTGGTAGGCGGTAAATTTTGTCGAAAGTTCGTTGAATTCATTACGAACTTCCTGCTTATATGGTTGTTTCTGCTCCAATATATAACAAATTGCAAAATTAAAAAAAAAATAAATAAATAAATAAAATAAAATGTAAAATTCAAAGGAAAAGATAGAAGGTAGGAGAAGTATATGCAACTTTTTTGCACAGAAGTGCAGTCATTAAAGCAGTTAAACAATGTCCGTGTAAAAATAATTACTGCACATATTAGATGTACGTTGCACCCATATGTTGAGTTCCAATAGTCAACATATTTTAGCTTCAGATAAATATATACATTTTTTTTATTTTATAGACTTTTTAATTTGAACTGATTTGAACTGATTTGAACTAATCAACGTTAGCTTTTCAAAGTTATCATAGTAACGATCGTAATATCAGATAACTGTGAATCGGTATGTTGCATTCATAAATAATCTATATATATAATAATAATGTTCATAGTTATATACGACGGGCAGTTTTTAAAGATATATTCCTCCGAAGAAAATGTTCGTCCGTATTCTCCAGTTTTTTGGATCTAATCGATAAAATTTTATGAAATCTTCGAGGAAAATAGCAGCCACTAATCAGGGACCGCAATAAGGCAATAAAGAGCATCACTGTCGAAAGCAAAAACTTTGATTCTACGAACTTTTCTACTTTACGAGCAGTTTTTTTACCGTCATAATTATTTATCTATACTATTGTTCCTTTTTGTTTATTGTTTCCTACTAGTTGTGCTCTATCTCCTTTAAGCTTCGATATATATTTCAATTTTAGATATTTTTACAAAATATTGGAAATTTACTCTTTATACACTGCGCAGATTAAATCACGTTTGAAAAAAAAAATTTCATTACACTATTATAAATATATTATAATTTGAAATTCCAATATTGCCACTGAACAAACGATACGCATTATGGTTTCTGGACAGAATTTAAAATAAGCACAAGTCATTTGTTGGATAATATAGTAACTTTTATTGAATATTGGACTTAAAATATATATATATTACTAACATATATGTATGGTTTTTGTCATTCTTCTCGTGAAAAATTGTTTTATTTGATTTTATGACGAATAACGGATAAATAAAATATTTTCACAAATAAAAATTTTTGTATATACCTATATAACTTAATTTGTTAAATTGATAGCGTTACGTGCAATGTTGACTCACCTAGTGGCACGTATATTTATTTTATATTCTTAAAAATGTATTGTTAATATTTGAAGTAATATATAGAGAAATCATATATCGCTGGAACAACAATGCATAAATACAATAGTTATATTTGTATACATTTTAAATAGTTTTTATAGTAAAAAAAAAAAAAATATATATATAGTATAATAAACATAAACTCATATTTTCAGTAAGATTAATTTTAAATTATTAAGTAAATCATTTAAATAATTTTAAATAATTAAGTAAATATTTACATTATTAATATTAAAGTATTAATTAATGAATGAGTAAGTGATTTATTTTATTATTTTTTAATAATTAATATTAATTCGCGCTATATAGATGAATATAAACATATATATTAACATGATATTAACCTCAGACTTGTTCCCGGCAAATGCAAATGTTGGTTAGTGCTACATATATACGTAGATGTTCGACGAATCTCTGCAAGATGGCGTGAACTGTATTAAAATTAAGTTTCTGGAATCAGTTACATTAAGTCGGCTTAAACTAATGTTATTTTTAGTTCTAGTTCTGAATCAGGAATATGTTGAAATTTGATCAGTACAGATCATAATAATAACAATCAATACAAACGAAAAAATATTTGTAGCAAATAAAGACACAATTTTTATTTTGTTTGCTATTGTTATACAAAATGGTAAATATATGTAATTGTTAGTAAAACAGTCGTAAAAGTTAATTATAAACTTAACGATATTGCGTTTCAATTTAATAATTGCATACAAAAAAAAAATATTTGTAGAGAATAATATATAAAAAAGAAAATGTAAATAGATAACAATTAATTTAAATCTGTCTCTCGTTTATAATGTAATGTGCTGACGAACGCCCTGGTGTAAGAATATTAAGTGCATATATTGAATCTCGCATAGAGAGTAAAATCCACTCACGGATATGAAATTTTAAGATCAAAGTGATTTATACTTTGCTAAGAAGTTTCCGGTCCGGAAAGGCATCACGTTTCTCGTGTAATTTTAAAAGGGAAGTTCGCTTCGCATGCAACTTCTTCGTGCCAGATCCAGTTCCGGTTTTTTGTGGCTATATACTGTCAATGCATTTACGGTTTCCGCATATGTGAAATTATTTTTACAGCCGCGGTTTATTCTTTCAAGTGCATATGATATATTTTTATTGCCAGCATTATGCTTCTGAATAGTTTGATCTAGAAAATTTCTATATTTAAGGGATTTCTGAAGACTCGACAAAACGATTAATATAATTTTACGCGAATGGGCAATTATATTTATTAACAAGATCTCACCTGCGCTGACAAGCTTGATGTATATATATATATAACCATCTTTGAGACGTAAAAGATTTTTTTTAAATATTACCGTAAAATATAAATTGATTTAAAAATAGCTTTCACTTGGTATCATCGATCTATATAGGTATTATAATAGTATATCCATACATGTTATACATACATGTATTCAATTGGTATAAGTATTGGTACATACATGTGTCCAATACCTATACTAAAGTCCCTAGTAAAAAATGAGTCCAGTTTTTGACTAGTTTCTACCTAGTTTGCTTTTTTCCCATGTTAAAGGTATAGGGTAATTGGGCAGTGTAACAGAAAACTGGACAGGTTTCTACCTGGGGTAGCCCTAATTTTTAAAGTAATAGACGCGTGTATAGACAAAAATTACAGTCCTCAAAAAATCAGGGATAATTTGTATATATATTGCATACATGCATTCCTTACTTATTTTAAAGTATAGTATTTAAAAAAAAATCTGTAAAATATTGTTTGTTTTTCATTTTTTTTTTTTTTTAATAGAATTGTACGAAATATTATATTTGGATCTTTCATATACGATATTACTTCGACGCATATACCAGAGGTTGCGATTGAAGTATTGAATTTGGTCATGTCAAGGTCAAGGTCAAGGTCAGGTCAAAAATGACACCCACTTTTTTCATGAAATGTCGACGTTTCAGACCATACTGACGAGTCCAAAAATGCATTAAAAAATTTTCCGGGATCATGTACGTACGTACGTTACTACGGTGGCATATAGCGCCCAATCGAAAATGGGTGTCAAAAATGCGTTCGGTGAAAAGTTGTATTTTGGCTCAACTTAGAACCTATTAGATTTTGGGATATATCCATGCAAAAATGGCGGGGGGAAGGTCAAAAATCAAAATTTAGAATTTAGGAAAACTTGCATATCTCTCTCATTTTAGTGACGAATGAATTGGACAAGCATTCAAAGCTCGCGGAAAATGATACCGCATACAATACAATTTTTTTTTGTTAATTGAAGAAAAATTCGGAATCTTGTTCTGACGTATGCGTTGTTCACGAACGAATCAACAGAAATGCTTTCACAAATTGTTTTTGGATATGCCCTGACCTAACTTAGAATTGATTAGTTTTTGGAATATATCCATCGTGTAGTAGAGTGGGGAACCGAGATCTAACTCACGAACAAATTGACAGTAGAAGTAACCTCTGGTGAATAAGTGTGTGTGTGTGTGTGCGTTAATGATTATTTGTCGGATGATGAAGGATCATATGTGATGATGATTGTAGACGATGTTGAATAGTAATTAATGCACGTTGATATCAAACATGATTTAGTGACATTTTGCAACTTATATTGCAGATCAAACTTTAATTTTAATTTAACTTTAATTTGTATAAGTGTAACGAATGCCGTGCTGAGCGGCTGCGGCCAAAGGCGAAGTGTATACGCAGTTATTGATGCCCGAAGGGCCGAACCGGGACAATCGAGCGATCCAGCGGGGGTCCAGGGGGCGGAGCCTCCTACCGGGGTTGGCGGCCGACGGCCGCAGGTGCGAAGCCCGTAGTTTAAATTATATTTATATCATAGTGCTGAAAGTAAAGATTATAATTGACGTATTGGTCTTATTAAATATATAACAATGAATAATAATGAAGTGGAAGAGATAAAGCATTATTTTCTACAGACATGCATATATTGGATTTTTGAGTGGATTATAATTTGTTGCCACGCGATGATGAGTATATTATATGAAAATGAGCTTATATACTTTTTCTGCCTATCATACCGAGTCGTCTTCTTACAATGGCTTCTCCACGTCACACGACAGAGTAATCTTATTGGCAAATTCCATATGCATAACGACTACAAATAGGGCGTCATTATAGAGCCTTTAGCATTAAAAAACTGCGAAGCTCGTTTCGCATTCGGATTTTTATGAAAAGGAAATTTAACACTGCGTCTTGCGACTTTCCGGAAATGATCTCCTTTCATTTGCGCTGTAGATGTATAGATTATAAGGCTGAAGAAAACGAGGATATAAGCAGCGAACGATTCAGGTTTTATACTATGTATGCGTTACTTTGAACACGTTAACATTAATAGTAATAGTAACAAAGTACAATCTGAGTACGTAACTAGATGCAGAAATGTCAGATTCTTCATCTTGTGAAATACTGGTGATTGGTCATTACTATGTATATACTTTATATCTGTAATAAGAGATAAGTTTAGCTATATATATCTCTTGTAAATCTCTCTTGTAAAGGAATTCCAAATTGTTTAAAATCACGCCAAATTAAAAACATGAAGAATACTGGCTATTATGTTGAAAATTTGCTTTGCATTAATTAGGGAAGGTACCTTTCACCGAAGGTACCGGCAGTTTTTACATTATTCGATTATTCAGAAATGTTAGTGTCTGAAGTTAATGTTGGAATTTGTATACTTTGGCTTGACGAATACTAATGATTTCATATTCTTTAAATTTCTTGGATTATAAACATGAAGCCACTTTTTTATGATCCATATTTCACTCGTTGTCAAGTGATAATATTTTCACTCCAGAAAAAGTAAACTTTCCCTCAAGGAATAGTGAAAAATTCACTATTTATAAAGGGTGGCTCCATTTTCACTCCAACAAATTTTAGGAGCATTATCTTTCATGATTTTATGAAATTTGACAATAATGAACTCTGTGTATCGATAGCATTGATCTCACTATAAATATACCTACAAACACGTATATATTACTATAGAAAATCTTCTACATTATATATAGAGTTTCAACACTCTGACGTCTATAATCGATCTGCTATGGAATATTTTGATTCGTATATAAAATTTTCCCGCGTCAGGTATATAAATCCCCTAATTTATATTAGAAGATAAGAAAATTATGTGTATGATTCTTAGTATTTAGATCTGCTATTATGAAGAATTTGAACATCATATTACACGCGATGTTTTAATTGATTATTTGAGATCGGTAGAAAAAAGTTTCAAACTAAAGCTTTCTTGTTTGGAGAGAGTAATAAGACGGATAAACCAGATTCCATATCCAAGGTCATTTAAAGGTAAACATTGAAATGGAAACTATTTCCTGGCAATACTAGAAAGCTCGACTTGCTCGAAACTTATTTACGCGGGCGTGTGTGACTACTAGTATCCCTATGGTATGACCCCAAAACAGGTTTGAAACCGTAACCCGCAGAATTATTTGCAATTGACGATCGGTGAATAGTATTTTGAAGTGTCGGGTGTTTCGCCAGTATATTATATGTATATACACCCCGATCTGAGCTTGAATTATGATAAATATCTGATAAAAAGTTGTGGGCTTTGAATATATGGTATAGACATCTTTTTTATTTAATCGTTCAAAGTATAAAACTTTGGTCTCTGAATTTTAATGTATTTTGTTACACAAAAATAATCTTTTTAAAAAATTAATCTAAATCAAATTAATCAGATTTTCAACGTGTATTTTTCTACTTATTTCAATAATTCGACAATTCAAAGCAAATACAACTTGTACGTTTGAAACGTGGCCAATTAGACTTTTGATATATATAGTATTAAAGAACGTTTACGCGACTCTGGTTTAAGTACAATGAAACCCAAATTGTTTTATAGGAAATTTGCAGAAAAATAATATATAGATATGTAGAATAATATATGGAATAATAATTATAATTGATTGCCTCATGATGCAAAATGTTCACAAAGGCCATTCAATCAAATCTTCATATGCCCTCCAGTGAAACTGTCGTATACCTAGGTTAAAACCACACTGAAAAGGTAGGAATTATAAATATATGTATTTTGATTCTATATCGGCCAATAAAGGTGCGATTCGATCAGTAAACCAAAAGTCCGTCAATATTCTACACTTTAGACATCTAGAGTCTATAAATTTTAGCTATTGCTGTGATGAAACTTCGGATGAATATTGGATGCTCATGACAGCCTAACTATAATAATAACCATTTTGTTTGATCAAATGCCTATCGGTAATTGGCTTTTTGAATCAACCAGCTGGTTCCTTCAACTTGAAATTGTTCTATTACATCGTTTCAAAATAAAGACCAATCGACAAATTTGGATAATTTCATTTTACGTTTATCACCTCGATGTATTTTCAAGAGTATTCAATCGAGGTTGTTAGTATGTAACACACGTTTATGGCAGGACAATAGTGACCACTGTGTGCCAATACGAATCGAACGAATTCGCACGCATATACATAGGTAACTACGTCGATGAATGCTCCTGGCAAGCCGACCAAGTCGGCTGCACTTTTCAACCTCAACAAAGAAAAGTATAGGCGAAAGGAAACCTTATTTATTTATCCTTGCGAGATCCATACGCTGAACCGGTTTCTTCGGGTTATCCACACACCGTATGTACCTATACAACTGCGCATGTCTTATGTAAGTACACGCGCTTATAGCCCGCCTTTGAGGGAGAGGAGTGTGAATTCATGGGGCAATCTTGTGTTTTTCTTGGCTTGTTACTCGAGATTCAGACAGGTGTGCGCCCCTACTTTCCAGGTCTCCGATTTATTCCGAGGTTGTGTTCGCATAATAATGGACGTCTTGTTGGACACTGAACCGTTAACTTCGAGGCACGATGTATAGAGAATGATTTCTTTTCTTTCAGATCCGATCTCATCTATGATAGTAGATCGATTCGTGTCGGTCAGCCAAGTAGTTGCGATATTGCTGTAATGACTCTGTGTTGGATTCTTTTATTTAGTTCAACGTTGCGGATCATGAGATTTATGATTCGTATGCATGGACGTAAATCGTTTAGGGCACGGTTAATGTTCTACCTAACTTGTGCATGTATTTTCATTTCATTAATTTCATTTGTTATTCGGTATACGAAGGGCTTATATATCCCGTATACCCCATATTTGTCTAAATATGCGTTTCATCATTCACATCTTACTGCAAGGGTATAAGTTGCGAAACGAAATTCGATGTGCACGAGACAAGTCAGATCACCAAAACCTGGTTGCAACCAATTATGATTGTGCTAAAAAAATGGATAGATCAAAGTAAATTAGAATTATAGGTATGAACAGATTTTAATCATTTCTAATCTTTATTTAATCTAATTATATCTTACAAATGGGAAATTGTTATGATAAACACGAGCACAAAAAGACATGAAAACAATAAAAGGTATATATTTAAAATATATATAAAGTTACCAAAAAACAAAAAATATGACGGAGTAGGACAAAAAATAGGAATAAGAGAAAAGTAGATTAAAATTCATTAAATAATATATGAAGTTGATGAAAAAATGTAAAATGTATAATGGACTGATGAAATGGAATTGAAAAAGACGGGAAAGTAGAATAAAGTGGCACGGACAGACAAAATTTGGACGAACTACAAATATCCGGTGAAAGTTACGAAAGACAAAATAAAGGTTTAATAAAAGTTATAAAAGTTAGATGATTGACGAAAGACAAGTATTGTGAAAATGATAAAAGTTTTCAATAGACGATAAATTGATGAAAGTTAAAAACAGATAAAAGTTGATAAAAGAAAAAGAAAAACAGATTAAAACATCATGTCACAATAAAAATAGACGGGAAATGAATAGGGACATCTTTATTAGACGAAATAGGAAAAAGTAAAGGAATAATTTTGGCTAATAACGACGAACTTAGAAAGGTTAGGAAAATACAAAAGTCGTGAAAATTCCATCAAAGTCGACAAAAGAAAAAACGAAGGTGAAAACTATAGATATAAAATTAAAAAATTGACTATTGAAAAATTAATAAACTACATAGGGTATAGTGGTTAACAGTATATGATGTGTCAAGTTTATATGATTAATAAAAGTGTTGAAGTATATTCCATATTTGATTACTCATACTACTAGTATACATATAGTTCAGTATACTGAACGCAAACAAATATCAGGTAGTAGATGAAATGACGATAATTTCAAATTTCCATGCATCATATTGATATCTTCAATACTTTAATTTTATAAAAGTAAAGGAATATTTCCACAATAATCATCTAATAGATTTAATCGTTCATTGGGTCACAACAAAGCTGGCGACGGGTTTCAGACACAGTTCTTGAATTATTTCGATTTCATTAATGATATATATTTCAGTAAATGAGAGCAATAATATCCAATTTATAAATGAACCAAAATGCAAGATTGGTGTTGTCTTTCCTTTGGTTTCAATGTTTTAGCTAATTTAACTGAATTTTTAATACCTCTAAGGTTATTGATTACATGAAAATGGTTCTCAGTTTAAATAAAGAGACTTTTGAAAATGGAAAATGACCCACGTAGAAAGTATAGAATATACGGTTAAATTTATTAATATACACGTCTAATTTATTAGTATAAATATATTTATATAAGATATATATAATATAATATATATATTATTTATCTCATCTTATTTTTATACTCATATATTATTTATATAATATATATATATAAGAAGATCGATCAATTATATAATATATCATTTTATTACAACAATATTCTATATATATATATATATTATATATGTTATTAACGCAACTTAACAATATGTAAACATAAAGTAAAAAATGACTAAGCTATAAACATTTATAAATGATATATTTCTTTAATATAATCTTATCACGTTTATATACTACATCTTATACTTGTTCTTATCTAAACATTTTTTTTTAAATAATGTAATTCTGGTGATTATTTTTCAAAGCCAAAAAACAATGAGTATAAAAATAAAAAATTTAAATAATTAATATACAAACTTATATATCTATAGAATAATTTATTATTATAATCGCATTTAAGTGGCCATTAATTATACAACGATATCTTTAAAGTTATACATAATATGTTAAATTACTAAGAATAATGTAGTTGCGGATGTCTTTGAGATCGAGTATAAGATATTTTCATTGTGCTTTTTACGGAACGAAATCAATATATCTTTCATTTCTTGAACAACGTATCAATGCTCAGTTGTATTAACAATACTGATTAAGCTTCACTGTTGATGATTAAGTAATCTAATAACACAAAATAAATATAATTAGACAATCATTTACAACATTGAAAATATAATGCTAATTGTTTATAAATTATAATTTTACCATCTTATATTTCTATACGGTTTTTATATGTATCTTTGATTAGTGTCGGATGTGTATTTTGTAGAACCATTGCTAAATAGCCGACATTGAAAAGTAATGTTTGCATAAATTCCAATCCCTTCCTTATTTATACATATTATACGCGTAATTTGTACTTTGCAGCATCTCATTTCTACTTTTGCAAACAAAGATGTTTTATGATTGATGAAATTTCGTTTTTCTTACATGTTTAAAATTAAAAAAAATGAAGTGTTATTTTCCAAATTATTCGTAAACATTTTGTTTTTATGGAGTATTTTTTCTTTCAATCAAAGATCTAATATTTACAAGAAATTTATATTTTAATTTTTATTAGGTCTTTTCTTAAAAATTATAATGATAAAGGCAATAGTGCCGCTTTTATACTTATTATATCCGTTAAAATAGATGATGTATGTATATATATATATGTATGGAACTTAATATACCTGTAACGTTATATTCTATCGACTAAAATGCACGTCTTCCTATTCTGTTACTTCTCTTTCATCAACGAGGGTATATGTTACTGTATATTAAACATTGATTGTGTTAGCAGTACAAAACGCGAGTAAAATATATACATCATTCTATTATTATTATTTTGGTTTCATATTATATTACAGATATTACGAGAATGAAAAGAAGGCTTTTACCAATACATCAGTGAAAATGTATATATCAGTAATGAAAACGATAGACGGGATTGACGTAATAAATTATTATTGGAAAATCGTTTTCATATTTACATAAGCAATTGTTAAATACTAATGAATAACAAAATTAATTTAACCTTAAAATAATCACAAATATTAAAGTTTATGTATACATACACAAATATTCCACACCTTCTATAGCAGCTGAAGTTATTTTAGTATAATAAGGTATTATATGTTATTCACTCTCAGTATTCAAAGAATCCTGCATCGATTTAAAAAGTACAAAAAGCGTGTGCGTGTGCATGAGTGAAAATATGACTAAATTATAATAACAAATAATAGACAAAGAAATCGTACAAACTGCGCAAATGAAAAACTGATGATAATAAAAGTGTGAGAAAGAAGAAATATATGTATACATGTGATATAAGAAATATTAACATCTAGATAGTAGAAAATGACGCCAGTTCTGACTATTTTTTCTGTCATCAACTCAGAGGTCTCATTTCCTGCTACAGGAATTATGCTTAAATAAATGTACTGAATGTAGATGTTTCGTCAAGAAAAGTATCATAAAGTATTACTGACATTCAAAAGCATATTTCTGAAATCAAATTCGTGTAATCTTATTTACGTTGTCATAAAAAGTACCGATATAATATATATGTAGTAAAAATAATTTTAACATTTTCGAAAATGCTCGCAATTCTTATGTATTTGAAAAGAGCTCGTTGAATATATTTATAAGCGATAAGATTCTTTGTGAAAATAATTCCTTATGTGAACAGTCTCGGAGAATTCGCACGATTGGGGAATCTGCCATGCAGTCAACGCACGCGCGCCCGCCAAATTTCGAGACTTTTCAAGCAAGGACGTGCCTTTAATTTCAAGTGAAATCTTATCGGCTGTTAATTCCAGGCCAGCCTTTTCAAATTGGCCAGGTGGATGTTGCGGTGCTTCCTGCAGGAATACTGTGATTTCATGCGTGCAAGGATAAACCAAGTGCGAAAAGTGTTGACCCCGTACACGGTGTCTAATTTCCCACAACTTTCTCACAGAATCCTTCCGTGATATATCTCTCCTTCCAAAGTCGAAGGCTTTACCTGCTCTACACGCTTAAACCCAGACCCTAAACAATATAATCGTTCCCCTACGTATATACACGTATTATCGAGAATTAATTTTCGTAAATTGCTAATGTAGCCTCCAAGTTTTATAAAGGAATCTTTATCGCCGAGCCTGAACTAGGAATGCTATATTACCTGTGAAATTTGCACCCTGCGAGTTTATTGCTCAATCATGCTAATTCCACTCTACACCTATAACTTTATGAATTTTTATTACCGCCCGGGGACTTTTAATCCTCGACTCCAGTTTCGTTTATTTTGTTAATGTCGCGGAAGATAATCTTTATGGAATCTGTGCTGAAAATAACGAAGGTGTTAAAAATTTAGTTATAGCCGAAGTGCACGAGAGAATCTATATGGTTTTATTGATCCCTCGTCGTTTGTAATTTTTAAATAAATTTATCCCAGCCCACTACCTCCAGTGCTTACGATAACTAGGGAATGGATTTTAATTTTAAAGAATTTGTATTTGACACGAGCAGTAATTCACTTTTATGCCGGCGTCTATGCATCGACCGTTTTCAGAGAGTCCTTCGTATTAAGGGAATAAATCCATTTTGCTTTGAAAAAACTCAATATCGTTCATCTTATATCGCCCCTAAAGATTAACTTTATGTGTAAGTAATTCTTTATAGAAAAATCAAGCAAATAAATAAATGCGATACTTTATATGTTAAATATCATAACATATATATATAATCCGATTTGATTTTGTCGTTATTCTTATGACATCTATCAAATGATGGTATTAAATGACGATAAGTAATATATCTATGAATTGGTAGTGAAAATAATCTTATAACGTTAAATCAATGTGCATAAAGTCGTATGACAATAACGTCGTTTGACGAATTCAGTCATATCTTAATAATACCTGTTCCTTACTATATATAGGTGAATCGGTTCGTTGTAAACATCGGCGCCTGTGATACTCATGTGTCAACGCCGTATCTGTAATTCTACTTCATCGGATGGAAATTGATGGGATGTGGAAGAAAATTGAAATTAATGAAAACTGATGATAGTAATAATATTTTGAGGAAAATGGCTTAAAATCGTAAATAAATTTACCGTACACGAAAATAGAGTTAAATACTGCATATAAAGAGATTAATTGCGTTTTAAATTTTCATTTTAATTGATCTATCGTTTGTAAATGTACTTAAATAAATAATATACTTTAATTTTTTGCAAAACTTTATGTTAATTACCATTAATTCTGAAACTTATTGAAAATAATAGAAAACGTTTAGAAATAAAAAGATAACAATTTTTTATTTTCGTTTCGTTTCGTAAAAAATAAATATAAAATCATAAATGCATTTAGAGGATATTGAGTAATATATTTTGAAAATTGTTGTAAATTAACAAAAAAAAATTTATTTTTATAATAAAGGGGTAAATTTTTTACTTTCATGTGCATGTGTATGCGAGGTAGCTGTAATTTTTCTTATATATATATAACGTTCTATTAATTTGTTGACAATATTTTATTTATGACGTGACATTTGAAATGAAATTGTTGTATTTTTGAAAGTAAATTATAAGCTTTTGTTACATTCAATATTTTAACTCTGACGATGGTCCATTTTTTACATCTGGCAATAATTCAGAAACATTCTGTACGTATATTTTAATATTTGTGAGTTGTCCCTACAATATATTTGATTCCATCGAAAAATTGATCTTTCTATACAACATATATGTATACATATATATGAACCAATGTATGTAATAATGTAATATATGGAATCAAGAGGATTGATTGTTATTACAATTATATTTGGTTATATTAGAACATATATATGTATATATATGTAAGCTACAAAGCACTTCGAAACTGTAGCATTAGCACGAGTATACAAGTTTTGAATTTGGCACAAGCCACTCATGTATATTTTATGCTGCGCAAATGCATGCGGGATATTAGCGAACTAGAATATGCAATTACAATCGATGTACTCAGGCTACATCGTAACGAGAAGTTACCGACCCTCTCTTTACAATCACTACTATAATTATGATCAACTCGTAAACTACACGGGCTATACATATATACGCACGTTGCGATTAGGTCACAGCTTTGACTATCCAGCTTTCGATAATTCTGCCGTCGCAATGAGTGCAGATGCCGTTATGCTAAATTCGAGAAACCAGACCGTTCCACTACAAAATAAGGTACAAGGGATTATCATAGTATTACATAGTATAAATATAATACATACATTGTAATAATTTAATATGATAGTGATTATCGCATAAGTTTGGACTGACGATCTCGAAATTTAAATTATTTTTAAAACAGTTTCAGGAAGAAACTTCTGATGAATCGCGAGGAATTTGTAGATTAAAGATTTTATATTATACATCAATGGATCGATAAGTGTATTAAGATTAAAATGAAACTGAAGGTAATATATTATAATGGATTTTTATTGAATTGGGTTAAAAATTATTCATCTTAAAACACGATTAAAATAATCTTTCGACAAATTTAGTGCCTTAATAACTGAAGACGTTAGTCGCTCGATTTCATCTAATTTAATGGATTGCAGGACGATGGGCAAAAATAAATTTCATTATTTCTGATTCATTGATTCAATATTATATTAAAAGATTGCATGCATTTCCGCTCGTATGGAGCAAGGCACACTCGATCATTCATGTTTGATCATTAATTTATGTTTGATATTCAAGTATCATCCGAGTCTCTTAGTTTGCCTAGCTAAATCGTTTTGTAGTTTTTAACACATACGAACGCGCACGTGTGTGTACATAAGTAAACTATATATATATTATATATATATAGGTGCGAAGTTTTAAGTTGTCCAGGCGACTCTCAGCTTTTGGTATCCATGGATGTGTATTATTTCGTTGTCGTTTTATAAAATCAATTTTTTTAATGTCTTTCTGTACTATTATTAATGTTTCCATGTGACGTGCTTCAATTTGTAACATTGATGGTTTGAATAATTAATTTCTTGATATGTGATATTTCACAATTTATGTATCTTATACGCAAAAATAAAATAATAAAAATTATTTTCTCTTCGTTTAATTATATTACTTCGACCCGCACCGTAGGTAGGCACGAAGTATTGAATTTGGTCACGTTTCGATTTCTGAATTTCTTACTTTCAGAATTTTTTATAA
>JAPYZR010001251.1:0-22849 GCA_030522945.1 Trichopria nigra | reverse complement strand
GTAGTTTGGATATCTTTAAAAATTCTGAAAAATTTTGTGAAAAAGCATACATACAGTGTAAAACTATTCACATATAATTTATGATGGAATTTTAAGTTTGTAGCAGTGAAATTGACATTTTAATTCGAGCATCAAAAAATAAGTCCCCTGAATTACATGGAAACCTATGGAACTCAGGAGCCAACTTTTTGTCAGATTCAATCGTTTATATCTCCGTTGTATGTTCTCGAATCGGAATGATTTTTTTTTTTTTCATTTTGAAGGTAATTCCAATACCTATCAGGAGCAATAATCAAATTAGATACATGTCTCGTAATTATTTTTAAAAACGTGGAAAGCAAATTGCTTGAAATTTAAGACAATAAAAAACATAAAATATGTGAGTAAACAAAAGTTTTCTGGTAAGTCCAAGTAATTAAAAAACTGTTAATTTAAACAATCTGCATGTTAGAAAAAGTGAGAATTTCCTACTTATTTAACTTGCAGATTCGAACTTGAAAAAAAAACTTTGCACATGCTTACATAGAATGTTATCCGTAATTTGACATCAAATATATCATACTATTGCAAATTTATGAATAATGGAATTTAATTACATATTACGTGACTTTTAAAATTCAATAAATATATACAACATTTATATCACTGTATTACATTGTCGATTGTTCTTCTATATACATTTTTCAAAATTTTATGCGTAATAAAATCTCAAAATTTGATGAAAAATTATAAACCATTTTTTAAATAAATGTGTAAAATATGAATTTTTGAATAAATTTTGTTCAAAAATTATTCATATATATATAAAAAAATTAGAGTTCAAGCAGTGGTAATTTCTTATTATAATTAATCCTTCGTAATAGCTTGCTTGACAAAAGGTTTCCCGGACTTGTTAAAAAAGAAATGGCGATAAGATGATTTGCTACTCGGATAAAAAGCTTATCTTGTCAAATCCGCGTTCATTAGGCAGGCTTGCTGAAACGACTCTGCTTAAAGCCGGTATATGAAATGAAAAGACAAACCCTGCTGACGATTATACAGGAAAGATTTTTCCATAAATTATAATACACGGTGAAAAGATTCAAAACGATACCATGATAATCCACGGCAAATCTTTCTTTGGAATTTTATATAACAGATTAGATTTCAATAACTTTTTTGTCAAACGTCCAACTTCCGGAAATATTCATTTTTCAAATCAAATCTATGTCGAATTCATAGTTTTTCATTATTAGCCAAACTGTGCAATTATTCATCATTTATTTTTCAACACGTTATGTAATTCAATTGATTTATTGTTAGATCATTCCATATTAGAATTTTCCAGTAATAATGATCGATCGGCTTAAATAGTCATCAGAATACAGATCACTTAACTGAATCAACTTCGTCGATTTATAATTAATTTTTTGTCATCAAAAATTCACTAATTAAATTGATGAATGATTTTCACGTACGCGAACCGACGAATTAATGTCGGTGTTTCGCTTATTAATAACAGTTCTCTTGTAATACGCGCAATCTTAGACTACGCGACGACAGAGTCATTTTTTAAAATAGAACTGATTGATCGCGATTTCTTTAATTTCACCATTTAATTGCGAATTTTTTAATGTCTCGCTTAAGTTTTCCGACAGTCATTTGATTTATCAAAACTCTAATTAGAAACGATTGCATATTTTAAACGATTTTTAAGTCCATACTACGGTCGGTAATAAATAAAGAGTTGAAGTTGCTTTAGCTTGGGTATATGATTTCCAGCAACAATGTAATGTACCTGTATGTCGATTCTTTTTTCTTTTTTATTTCAATTTTTTATTGACAATTTTTATTCGGTACTTATATTTGGGTGAAAACATTATGAACGATATCTGTCTTGACTCGTACCGGAAAAGAATATAATGTCATCTCGTTAAAAGGTGTAAAAGGTTGTTTTTAAATGTAGGTCTTACTTTTAGTTTACAGTAATGGCTGTATTACTGTAAACACAAAAATTTTAATAAATCGTTGAATTAATATTAATATTGTCTTGTTAAAATGTCAAGTTCCTTGTTGTCTTCTTGTCTTAATCCAACCGTAGGTTAGTCATAGTTCTTCACAAGAGCGACTCCAACTTCTGGTCTATATGACGTCATACATTCAAAACCAAAGATTCCTGGAAATAAAAGAAAAAAAAATCGTGTTTTGAACTTTACCTTACATTATAACTCAAACTTTACTTTGGAAACGAGGGTCAAACTTTTCCTGCAATTCAATAAGCCGTATTATCTTGTAGCTATCGAATATGCGTTCGATTATTTAACGAACAGGATTACCGGAATGTTTCACGTAATCGAATCTAGTGCAAATGATCAGTTAACTTTCTTTACATGAAATGGTCAATTAGAATTACTTCATAGATTTTGCAAGAGCCGACGAATATAGTCGATCCGACTTTTTCAGGTGCAAAATACAGTTAATCAAAGTTACACATTTTACGCAGCATGAAAGTCTGGGTCCATATTTATTTCGTTCGAGCGAAACCATCGAATTTATATTACATCATTTACATGAATGAAATGTTATGTAACTAAAACGCGAAATTGCATGCCGTTATAAGGTGCGCATAATACTTCGATCTGTTTATATAGTATCGTAAAGTGCATTGTCACGATTTGAACAGGAGATCTTCGAACGTCGTCATTATTTCTTAATCATCATCTTTATTGAAATTTTATACAATTCGTTATAATTATTTCATTTATTGAGTTCTTATATAACATATTTTAATTAGCAACAATAATATTCTTGTGTTGTGTATATTTATCTAAATTCAAGAAGTTGTATCGAATATCTTGAACTTTCGATAAATTAAAAATAAAATTTAGCAAAAAATTAAACATACATATATACGTGATGTTTTTTTTTTTTAATCATATAATAATATTAGATCCAAACAAGTGACTCATCGAAATCGATTTTTCACGATGATGAGTTTTTGTTGGCATCATCAGAAAAATACACTGTTTTTTAAGTCATTTTTTCCTTTGTTTATTCTGCGATACTCTTGAAGCAACAAAGTCGACGAACTATATAAGTACAGAAAAGGCTATGCGGTCTTTAGGAGTCGGCTACCGCTTTGGAATGGTAAATCGGCAATGGCGTGCCTGGCGTTCCGCGATGCGATCGTTTTGTTCCGATGACCGTATAACCAAACGATAAGAGATCCTTGGGTGCTTTCACCCGTACACCAAATAGAAGCGAGACGTTCGTGACGACATAGATACTTCCACTTTGATACTGCCATTTCGATCGATAGCTAAACGATTATAATGGTTTTTGAGTAAAATGAGTGTCGCTCTTCATCCGCTAAAATGATAAGCTGGCCGTAATTAGAAAATTAAAAATTGCAATGAATCGATCATCGACGTTTTAAGATTATAATTAAAATAAACGTGACTTATTAAATATTACTGTCTTAAAGGAATGCTTTTAATATCGTCTTTAATTTCCTTCATTTCTCACCTTTTGTCAATATTTTTCACAACTTTTGGATTCATTTAATAATTCATAACATTCTGGTATTCTTCGTAAAAATTTCGTTCACGTGTTTTATAATTATTTCATATTTACGAAGTTCTTTTATTGTTTTTAATTTATTATTTCTTACGTTAAATATCAGTAAATGGTATAATATACACTATTTACTAATATTTCGGATTTCTATTGTTACTGATTTTTATTTTCGTTATTTTTGGATTCAAGACTTTTTTATGTTTAATTTTTTGACAACAAAAATTAATTTACGAAATTATGAAAATAGGGAAAACCATAATATGGCAATTATTTATAATGTTTGTACATTTTTAGTATCCTGTTTTAAATCTGTAATTATGTTGGTAATTTTTAATTCTTTTTTCATACTATATTATATTTTATACTATATTTCATACTATACCTTAAAATTCCCACATATATATGATATCAAACAAGCACATCTAATTAGTGATTGCATCACTATAAAAATTTACAAGGTAAATTTTAAGAACCAGGAAGATTCTCATAAGCCGCACGAGAAGAAATTCGATATTTTTTGCGAATAGCTGATGTCGAATTTTTTGCTAATCTATAGAGCGAGATGAACAGCCGGTGGCGAATTCCTCTGCCTTGATCTTGACTAAAGCCGGGTTCGTGCAGAGAGTGTAAATTTAGGATGTCACCGAAAATCACTCTAGAAGGATATTAGTCAATTGAAGGACATTGAAAAAAAAAAACAAAAAAAAATATTATGTCATCACACTCATCGTTGCTATATTTGTATGCTATATAAGCTTGTCGTTCAGTTGAAATGTTTAATTATATTAATCTTATTGTTTATTGTTATTACTAATTTATTTTTTCACTATCTCAAGCCCATGATTATGTTCGTCAAATGGTCTTATTGATGTTTGAAAAATATTTTTCACAAATATGTAATTTTTCGAATGGGTTTTCTCTACTTTTCAAAAATTTATGTTTTTAATTGTTTTTGTGGCCAATTTTCATTGTTATGCGTAAGTTTAAATTTAATTGTTACTGTTTATCGACAGTTGTTTGCTTATACCTTTTTATATTTGATCATATGTTCCATTTGTTTTCCTCATATCTCGTCAAATTTTATCAATTTTCCACAATTTCTATCTATTTCCGACCATTATTTTTATGTGTTCTCGTGTGTTTTCAAATGTTTTCATCAAGCATGTTCTATTTTCTATAAGACTGGACGTTTTAACTTTTTATTTTCATTTTAATTTGTTTTTATCTATAATATTTGTTTGTTAAATTACAAAAATTTGCTATTTTTTTATCATTTACATTCCGTTTCGGTTCATTGTCGTATGCGACTATTAATTTCTAAGTCCCTGTAAATCACATCAATTAATTAATTTTGCATTCTTCCAGATTTTATGCAATTTTTCTTTTTTCTCTTCAATTTTTAAAAATTTTTATTAATTTCTCACTTGTTTTTAACGAACTTATTCTGTAAGTGGTTAATTTGAATTGTTTCAAGGTCAGAATTTTAGATAGTTAGGAATCATTTCTTAGACAACGTAGTGACAAATGTCATTCATTACATTCAAAGAGCATATATTTACCGGATCTTATCAATAAAAAATAGGTAAGATTGTTCGAGTATTTATTGATAATTTTGCATTTCTTTAAATTTAAATTACTTTTTAATTTTTTGTCAAGTAGGATTTATCTTATAGATTTATTTAAATCTTATGTATTTATTCCTAACTTTTTGAGTTCCTGTCTCTAGTATTATCAATTTTTTATGAATTTTGTCAATTTCTTTATTAATATTGGATAATTCTCATTAACTTTTAAATGTGCCGTGTAAATGTAAACTGTACAATAAAACCCTAGCAGAAATTAATCGTGGCGCTGTATCGATTCTGTCTAGATTACCAAGAATAATTACTGGTTCTAGTCTAGAAAAATATGTAGCCCCAATATCCGCAGGTAGACGCTTAATGTATATGGCCATGATAACAATCTATCTAACAATCTAACAATCTAGATAAAAAATATAATTCCAAAAATTCCAACGAAATGTTCCAATTATCTTCCAAAAGAAACGTATATGCTCTGAATGAATGTTTACAGTTGAATAAGCACAATCTTGAGACTGTTCAGGCGAAGACTATAAGATCAGCGGTCGACTCTCTTGCACAGTTCACACACCTTAAGAGTTTTATTATATTTATTGTATTTCCCGATATTGTCACCCGCTCGCATATGGCGGTATTATTAGACATTACAATACGCATACTTGGTGCGCGCGTCGCATTATAAGCATATGTCATTCAGATCGGGTGCTCAATTAATGATACGGCCGGCTAAATTTAACAGACCCTCATCCGTCTTGCTGCGCTTAGAATGCATCACGCGACTTCGGTTGCATTTCTTCGCTTCAGGTTTCTCGCAATCTTGCAACAAGCCTACTCTCGATTCTGAGCGAAGTATCCGTGATCCAGACGAATGATGCATAAATGCATAAACTGGTTATCAATGATCTCGTACCGGCTTTAATCGGGAAAAATATTTCGACCACCACAGGTATAACAAGATTTTCTAAGTGTTGATATTGCCGAAATTACGCATGAACGTCTTGTATATATCCTTATACATCATCAGAATGAAAATCAAGCCATATTACTCGTAGAGAAAAAAGTTTTAAAATAAATATAAAAAAAATAATAATAATAATAAATAGTAAAAATACATTTTTAACAGGGCTGAATTTGACGAAAGTCTTTTTGTCAAGTCCTTTAGAATCAAGACTAACAGTTTACTAAAAGCAAATTACGCCCCTTTTACAGCGGCACTGAAAGTCAAGACTAACGATAGAATGTTGATTATAAAACACTTGTTGCTCGACTGAACATTGATTTAATTATTTTTAGTCTCGACTAAGAGTTGTTTAAACGAGTTCTACAGCCAGACTTAAAATTTGACTATTTACAGACCTCTGTTTACAGAACTTTGGTATAGTTAAGATAATTTTTCGATGAAACTAAAGGTTGTTTATAAATCTTTTAGACATATGACCACGAGTTACGATTATACGGATAAAAAGTTCCCTATGAGATTTGCAAAATCACGACTGAATATTGAATAAAAGACTTTAGACCATGCTTATACAAAAGTTGATTTAAAAACAATAAAGTTGATTAAGATTCCTTTTGATAGGACCAAAATTTGATTAGAAAATTATTAGTCCCGACTGAAAGTTCATTAAATTACTGAATGTATCTATTTTTGGTACATATGCACGGTATAATGCGGTCAAAGATCAAAGCGATTATTGATACCTTTATTCTACAATACTATTGCAGGGTTAATCTATTTGATACCAAAATATGATAAATAAAACATCAATTTTAAAATAAATTACATACAGTTTATCATTATCTTTTGTCAGATATGAAAGTTGACTTTTGGTTCGTTTTACACGAAATTGCATTCTCCATTAACTTGGTTGGTTAAAACCGATTTTTTAATCGACCTTTATCAAAAACTTAAACTTAACTTTTCAGAGCTAATTTTTAATTAACTTTTAGTCAAATGTTCAGTACGGAATATTTTAAAAAGTCAAAAGGAACAATGACTATAAAAAAAGTGTTCACTAAAAATATCGACTTTCCGTCAATTTGTCCATAGTTTGTGACGTCTTTTACATAAGTTTTGGGTGTTTTATTTATCCCCATCATTTCCCTTGTTAAATTTATGAGGACTGTTTTCGTAAGATCCTAAAGTCTTCGTAAAAGCCTGACAATAATAAAGTCCTTGCAGCAGACAGTTCGAACATACATATTTATATATATGTATATATATTTTTTTCCATTTAAGAAACATTCTTCCGGTATGTCGCTTTAAGCATTACAATTTTATATATAAATTACTGGATACGTTATACTTGCCTGATATACAACGATAACTTTCTATCTATTTTTTTAATATTTAGGATTTATTAATGGTAATGGCAATTTCAAGGGCATCGAAATAATTCGAATATTATATAACGGAGAACGTGCAATATCATATCCAACCTGTCGCGAATACGGTGTCGACATTGTCGGTCTCAAAATGGACAAAAATATTTCGAAACTTGCCCATTTTTGAACTAGGTACGTCGACATTGTACATTTACGAGTGGATATCAACCCATAAAAAATATCATTTATTTTATAAATATTCATGGTTAAAATCCTGTCATCATTTTTGGTCTTTTTGATTTATATAAATACAATTTATGTGTTGGGTTCATTTTAAAATTCAGGTTTTAAAATCGCATCTTAAAAAGGCAAAAAAAAAATAAAATTATGTCTTTTAAATCATACCCAGACAATTCGTAAATCCTTTACGAATAATACTAACGATAATCTTTTTTGATATATATTAAATGCTATTTATAGAAAAATGTTAATAACGAAAAAACATTTTTAAATCAAAGTACACATCATATTTGCGGGAGTAAAAAAACAGTTAAAAAAGAAGTTAAAATATTTTTAGTTGTTTTCATTGACATGACACTTGCTCGAATCAAAAAAATGTCTACCAACGACTGATTGAAATTTTATAAGTTATCGGATGACCGATTTAGGTAATATGGTAATCCTTGCGACATTTTTTACGAATTTACACGAGCCAATAGTGCAGCGTAAACCCCAGGCGGCGTTCGGGTCTATAATGAAGCGATTAGTAGACGAGTCATAGTACACGTGCTTCGAATCCTTATTCATCCTATTGGTTATAGGAATCGATGTATAGGCGAACTGCCTGACATATTACCTCATGACGAAAATGAAATTATTTTTTAATCATCTTCACTTCGACCACTACCAGAGGTCCTATTATATAATTGGACGGGGTCAGTGATGTCGATCCTCTTGATTAAAAAAAAAAAAAATTCTTAAAGATCAAATTTGGATAAAAAATGGAGATTAACGGGTGAAAGTCTATGTAGAACGTCGATACTACTTCCTAAATGGCTGGTTGGAAATGAAATTACAGCATCTCCGTTGAATAATATTCGAATTATTTCGATGCCCTCGAAATTGTCACTGCCGTTAATGAATCATAAACATTAAAATAGACAGGAATTTTTCATCCTTTATCAGGTAAGTGTATCGTATCCAATAATTTACCTATAAGGTTATGATGTCTTAAAGCAACATACACCAGAAGAATGTTTCTTAAATTATTTAAAATGGAAAAGTCTGCGAGAACTTTTTTGTAAAGCTTGTCGAAGACTTTTGGATCTTACGTATACGTAATTTAGCACGGGAAATGATAGAGATGAATACAACATGCAAACTTATTTGTAAAATTCCTCGTAAAAGACACTACTTACATGTATATATAGTAAGCAAAAACCTGTAAATTGATTTGCAAAGATGAAAAATACATGTTCACTGTTGGAAAATGTATTTACTTATTTCAATTCATTTAAATGCAAGAAAATGGTAAATTTGATTGTTAATATTACTATCAATCAATGAAGAAAAAATATTAACAATTTGTCATCTTATAACCATAATATATAGAGAACTTATTACGACGATTCAATTCTTACGCTTAAACAATCACAAAACACAAAAGTATTTATAATTTATTAGTATGTATCATGCCACATAATATTTTCCACGATTAATGAAAAATCTAACTATATATTTTTACTACAATATAAAAAATCCATAACATAAAATACATTCAATTAAAGCAAAATGGAAAGAAATGCTTCGAGTAGTACCTGACAAATTGCATCGCTTTGTATTCGGAAATAAACGACCTTGAATTTAAAATGACACTATACGCGTCGGATCCGCGATTGTTTCTTTATTTATTTGCATTTAAACTTTTCAAAGAATAGCATAATTATAACAATTATCGCATTATTAATTAGTAATTACCGTTAGGAAAATTAAATAAAATAACAGCACGTCAAGTTTTGCTGTCAAAAAAGTTTGAATCGTAATAGCAAGCGTTGACCCATGTTTACGATCTCGTGATCAAATCTTTGTTGAATTTAAACAGCACGTACTTCCATTATTTCATACATAATTACATGCGAATAATTTATTTGATACGAATCATTTTTCAGGAAGTAAATTGTTACTTAAAGTTTTGTTTCACGTAATTTCACACATAACTGGAACATGCAACAATCTTTACTTCAACATTTTATTATACTTTTCAATTATTTTCCAATTGACTTTTTATTCGGACTACTACTACATCCGTGATGCATTACTTTTTGCACGTATAGATAAATATTGTTCAATCACAATGAATTATTTGTATTTTTCTATTTGTATAATTAATAATATAATTAATTGCCATGAACTCATATTTACTTTCTACATTGTCTATTAGTAAAAAATGATAAATTGTCTTTTCCAATTATTTATTGATCCGTAATAAGTCTTTTCATTTTTGTTTTTCGTTACGATAGAAATTTTGGACACTTTTATAAAAATTTTCGTTTTGAACTTTATTTGTAGTGGTCCTAAACGACGTTTATGATGTATATATCGTATACTAAATATAACAATGAATATATTGTAAATCTAGCGGTGAATTCTGAAAGTATGGTATCTTTAAATTTTTTTTAACGTGTAATTTATTGTTTACAAAATTAACTTACAGTATCAATACTTATCTTACCTTAACGGATGGTAGTTGTCGTAATGATTAAATCTAAAACACTTTTTACATTATATTTAAAATATTCTAATTAATATGATATTATCACTGGAATCCATTTAAACAATCAGTTTTTTTTTTAATTTAAAGAACTTCGATAATTTAATTAATTTATTCAAACTTAAAAATTACCAAAAATTTAAATTATTATTAATTTATTCTATTAACGCTCGATTTATAAAAATTTGTTCAGTACTCAATAGCGTCAACCTGCCGCAATCATTATTCTTTTATAAATTTAATCAAATATCATCGATTTAATTTATACATATTATACTTATCGAATCGTACGACTTTTTATAGTATACTACAATTATAGAAATTCAACAATATAAAATAAAAAACATAATAAAAAATGTTCGAATTTCTGAAAAAAATGCAACCAAAAACAGGCGTAGTCTTATAATAAATAGAATATTGTTGTATATAGAACGATCTATACCTATACTAATTGTAAGTGTAATTGACCTATATTTATGGAATTATGCAAGCGTTGAAGAAGGTGTGTTTCTTATCTCGGTGGCCAGATTCAGAAGTAGCCACTTTTACGCCGTTTTAAAACAAAATTTTAACCGTTTATGCGTTCGAAAATAGCCAGATTTATGGTAATTGGCACCGGTATACTGTTACACCGTAGAACGTGTGCGTAGAAATGCAATATTTGAAATTCATATATAGTGTATATTATATAATATACCATAAAATAACTCGGTTGAAAATTAGTTCTAAAACAGCAGTAATTAACGTCGAAAAGTACGTATATATAGTTCCAGATGCCCGCTCCAATACTCGCGTAGCATTATGTAAAACAAAAAATACGGTAACGCAGTAAAGCCATTTATTAATGCGATTTAAACAACCAATAATCATAAACGAAAGAATGGAAAAAAAATCATATCTCGTTGTTTATGGTGATATGTTGCTGACAACCGTGCTGAAGACAAATTAAGATGACAATGAATGTTACGCTGACCTTAAAAAAAGGTAAAAAAAAACACCAAAAAGTATATTTTAATATTTTAGTTAAAACGGATATTTTAAAATGTAAGGGATTCTTTTGGCGGAAAAAGTTTTCGCTTTATGAAAGATTGCCCGATTACAGTCCTGGAGGTGAAGGTCGCGTCGTATATCATACCTTGAAAAAACCAGAGCGAAGCAAGCCAATGCGAAGCAAATTTATCTTGGCATAGCACTTCCTGAATAATAAATGCATTACTTTAATTTTTTTGTAATTTTTTATAACCATATCTTTGATAATGTATATTATGTGTTTTACACTTTGGTATGGAATTGGAAGGCTTTTAGGTCTGGTATTGGAAAGGTATTATTCCTATCAAAAGTTTGATTCAATTATTCTGTTCGCTATACAGAGAAAATCAACTAAGTTACTTAAATTTAATGAACTATTATTTAATACAAATTACTCCTACATCAATTAATTATAAATGTAATAAAATATAATTATAAAAATGTTTTCATTTTCTTCGAATACAGTTTGACTTGATCGAAGATAATTTCCTGGAAATCTGATGGTTTTATTGTCTAATACTACTTCTGTCGTAATACTTTCTAAAGAAATTCTCAATCACACTAATATAAAGAAACGGAAATATTCCGAATACTAAACCTTTTTTTTTATATGATGCCAATTAAAAATAAATACGCAGCATGCAGTTTTTTTCATTTGAATAAATTTATCTCATCATTCTTTAGAAGTATGTACTTTAAGTGCGTCCGAATAATCCACAAATTTATTGCTGTAAGTTTTATGGAAATAAATGCGAAATCCAACGAATCGAAACCCAGAAGCGATTTTCAAAATCTCTCAACTTTTTCAACTTAATTAGAGCAGAACGATGAAAAATTCATAATCAGTGTTATATGAATAAGCGAAAATAGAGAAATGAGGCTTTCAGGATATTATAAATCATTGTACATATATATAACAATAAAATGTACTCTCTAAATTTCATAGATTGAATTTTCACTCTTCAAGAGTGAAATTTATAATTTTTTAGGAGGAAATTTCACTCCAAAGAATTTAGAGAGTATTTTACCATGAATTCCAGACAAAACCACAGTCTATGGATATTAATCTGATGAAATGAAGGAAGAAATAATCAATTTAACATTATATATATATATATGTCAGTCAATTTAGGAAGTTTAAGGGAAATTCTGAAATTGGGTACTGATATAGTTTTAACAATTCAATGTGGAATTGCATTAAAACCGTATTATTAACAATTGTAATTAATATCATAAGTATAATTAATAATTACTGTTTCACGGATGTTTTTTCGCACGTATTATAACCAGTCTTCAAACCCGGAAGTATATGATGACGGATGATTCAAAATCTTGATAAGGCAACCTTGACGTGTGATCCAACCGGCCAAATGTAATAGCCATTCGAGAAAAAGGACTGTATATGACCTGAATATAAACAGCTCGTTTAGCCATCTCAATTTGCGATTGACCCATGTCTAAACATACGATCGCTTCATCTCGATGAATTGAGAAGTTGTACATATTTGCATTCCAATATAATTTGCGACAAGTTTCCTATGCGTTGTGAACTTTTTGAAAATAACACATTTGATCATTTCATAGAAATGAAAAATGTTTAATTATATCAAGTCTACTTTATGATTTTGATCTTTATTCTTTTCTTAAATTTAAGGTATCTTATCTATATAAAACAAGGTTTCAATTTATACAGTCTGTTTCTACCTGCTTTACTTTTCCCTTCATTCGTTATGATTTTTTACTTTTGATTTGTTACCCAGAGAAATCTTTTCTGTGATTTTTTAAACTTTTTCCATCTTTCGATAGTTTATTCCAATTTCCACTATCTTGACATAATATTTGTAAATTTTTTTCAATTAATCTCAATTCCTTGATGAATAATAATTGATAAAAATTGCCTATATAGCAACAGGGCTTTATGAACAATAATGAAATATAAAAAAAAACACAGTCTTTAGATATTTTGTAATAGAATATATTCAAAGGAATGATTTGATTTATTACTTTTATAATATTCATGAACAGCACATTATAAAACAAAGCATTATTTAAATGTTATTCAAAAGTATATAATGATTCTTTGACTATACTGAATAAAGTAATACCGATCGTTAAATTAAAGTAAATGCATCAATAAACGTTAAAAAGAAAAGATTTATTATACCAAAACGTTATACATGTAACATAAATTGTACGTACTTATAAATTATTTAGTATTTGAAAAAAAACTATATGTCAATTTCCGGATATCTCACGGATATCTTATGGGTTACAAACTGTGAAAATCGATACATTAAACCGATATGTCTTCTTCGCGGTTGTATTGAGTGAATCTATATGAATGTGCAAATCGAAATTTCTATTTATATGGAATAACGAGTAACGAAGTAACGACTTTTGTCTTTTATTAGTTATATATTATATAACAGTTGATATTTTTTTAAATTTGGCAATAAAAATCGTTTCATTTATTTTATTATGATTTAAACAATTTTGTTACATTGCGCACGAATATTAATTCGTGAATAATGTATTGAAAGGGAATGAAAATTGTCCCATGTAATATTATTTAATTATAGTGACAAAATTGAAATCAATCACAAAAAAATTGATTTTTTTAAATGAAAAATTTATCAATTACGCTAATGTCACTGTACGGCTTGATATGCTTTATTGTCAGCGTTATTGAGGACAGAAACAATAGCGAATATAATAAGAAGTATGGAATAAATAAAATTAAAATTAAAAAAAAATTAATTTTATTATTTCCTCTATATGTAATGTGAACTTATGAATTTTATACAGAAGAAATATTTACATTTCTGTACATTTGTATGTGTACTACTATTACTGCAGTACGCGTACTTAATAACTTATTTAAATTATTTATATTCCAACATTTATTAGAACCATCATATACTATGCCTCACTGAAGAGTCAGAGTAAAAAAAAACACATTAAAACTCGACTTTAGAACGAAACTGAATCATGTTAAACCATGCTTGTTTTATTGTCTTTAAACCAGTAATCAACCGGATAAGTAACAAAAATCACCTTCGCTCGGGAACTGTATTAAATTTGAACGTTCACTCAATTTTCCAATGTTCACCTTATTTCATGTATAAAGTATCGTTTTATTTTATGTATGATTCATACTTCCAGTTAACATAAATATAATATTATTCCTTTAAATGTAGCATTATATTTCGAAAGAGTCAGTTTCCGGCCCTCAATTTTGTTTCAATGGGGCAAAGTTCTCAATGTATAGCAATAAAAATGTCTTCTCAATGGAGTGATCGTCACAGCAACATTTGATCGAGACTATACGTATCTCAGAAAGCAAAAGATATACCGTTAATCTGCGGCTGCAGAGCATTAATCCGATTCCAATTCATGCGGTCTACAGAATTTCTATGGTGCATTTGAACAGCATTAATTTTAAATTAATTAATAATATATACCAATCCTATTAGTATAGACGCGAAATAGGCGCAGCGAATGAAAGGTTTCTAGAGCAGGATGGTTCCGTATTCCGTAAAAGGATCTTAACCAGTTTTCGCCAAGCCATTTACCAAATTCTAGGAAAATGCTGGACGCGATGTGACTAGGACCTCATTTTCATTTTCTTAAACGCTATTTCATTACACGAATGCCGTGCGTGAAACTTTTTTCGCAACGCTGTTTGACGAATTCCATCGGCAATTAGAATTGCGGAAGTCTAACTTGTCGTGCGAAATAAAAATTGGAAATTGCATTTAATTAACGAACAAAAATTGAGAAATTTCAGTGCGTATTTAGTGCAGCCTACTTTTACTTTCTTACTGTTGCGTTAAAAATATTTTTATTTTATGAAAATATGCCAATCGAAAACAGTTTATGATAGGCAAAGAAATAGTTCAGAGGAGGCTGAAACAATTTTTAAACGCATAGTAGACGTATACAGAGGGAAAATGTTTATGCCTTATGAGTGATAATAATTTTGTATATGTATATAAAACATTAGTTTATTATGATCTAAAAAAAAAGGATGTATTATTTTAAATTTTGAAAGGAAGTCGGTAAACAAGGAAACTACTAAATAGTAAAACCCATCGAACTTTTATCATCGAGCATTTACGTATGTAAATCCATGTATATATTAATGATATATATTCAGCATTGATTACTCGAAATCCTTTTTTCATAGTAGGCCCATGAAATACAAAATGAGCTATTATCTGGAATAGAAATTTTTCGTAAATTTCTAACCTTTGTTAATATTTAGTCAAATTCAATCGATTAATAAAATAGAAATGCCAGCAAAGATTTATACTCAATTTTTCCATCGTAACCATATTTGCAAGCATAATAACTTTTACGTTAAAAGTTGCAGTCTATGAAACGTGAAATCCAAAAAAAAATGTAATTAATGCCTTGTTCCGTTTGTAATATACTATAACAGTAAAACACGATTTAAGTTATCGTATAGTATTCTATTACATATTTGTACCGTTAATAGCATGAAGTGTTTGGTGCATAGGGGATACACGTTTTACGATCTTCGCTGCCGTCTTTTATATCGCTCGTATATTCCTAAAGAGAAAAGACGTTGCTATTTTTTGAAATCGCACATGGATTCATAGCTCAAAGGAACTAAAATATAGAGACAAACGTTGCTCTTGACGGTGTATTGTGTTAATTGTTCTGTACAGAAACTTTATAATTGTTAACTTTGTTGAAGACATATCATCGTCGCGTTTTACTTTTCATATATATAACATCATTACAACGTCTACGTCATTGTGTGATATATGCATCTGGTTATAAACATATATAATGTTTACAGAAATAAACAGGATAATAAATGAACCTGTTTACAAGTAAACGTGTATATGACCGCACATATGTTCATTATCGCTATATATCTTTTTATCTTTAATTTTTGTTTATATTTAACATTTCACAAAGATTATATATAAATTGAAAAAAAAAAAAACTTAAAGTAGGATAGACTATTTTTTGAAAAAATATGAACTACACAGTAGATATGGGTGTACTGAACCATCCAATTTCATCAATACAATCTCGATAATTTCTTCAATTTAAAAAACGGCGTTACGGGTAATTCAAATCTTTAATAAACGCAGCGGCAACACAATATATAATACCGGTTTTAAATTGTATCGTCGTGTGAAGTAAAGAATAACAAGCAAAGTTTATAACGTTAAAAGTGGTTGATTTTCCTTATTTACAGTTGCATCTTATTGTGGTGCTCTTTTAGCCGGATTTTGTTTAATTTATTGGAATTATTTTATATACGGAAGTTGCGTGACTCTAAAATGTTTAATTTCACACTGATTTATTGATCACGAATGCGAGTTAAAGCGTCTGCTTACCTTTTTAGTTACAATAAAAAAAACAATTATTTATTTCTATATGTTAACTGTATTATACATAATGTACATAATATTAATGTACAATTCATCCCGTGTATATAGATACGAAGATACACTGTTCAAAATGTCATGAGATTTAATGTACTGTACATTAATGCTGTAATAAAAATATCCATTTGTTGAAGTACAAAAGTATAGATATATATCTTAATAACAAAATATTATTTATTTAATACAATAAAAAATATACCTACAAATAAAAATATACCTGCGTATAGTAAATAAAACCAACAAAATATTTGTATAACTTCGACTAAACTTCGCAGTCGTTCCAACTAAATTTTCTCAACAAATTGGTGATTAACTTAAAATACCTATAATTATGGATTAACTGCTGAGTAAATATTGCGGAGATTTCATCAAATTAATTGAACAATTATATACTGTAGTCTAAAATCATTTTAGCAATTGTTCTCTATGTACATATAATTATGATACATTGCAACATCAAAATTCTGTCGTTTGATATACTGTACCGCAGAGCTTGATGAAGTAATATATTGAGTGATTTCCATTTAATGAATGTCTCGTTTCTCTTCCATGATCAAGAATACACTGCACTTATTTCGACCCCACACTTTTAGGGTGAAGAAATTCCTCCCCGCAATCTTATTGTGCGATCGAACAATTTATTTCTTATCCCTATGTAATATAGCAAGCCAAAATTCGATGTAGCATTTGCCTGCATGAAAAGAATGATCGAACCACGCAAAAATCTTATTAAAGGACACTCACTTATACAACCATAGGAAATAATTGACATTTTATTGGTTGCTTAATTCGTAGTTAATATCTCACTTATTTGATCCTCGTATATGCAGACGTAACATCTGACATTCTCGTGATATTTGATGTATGTAATAAAGAAATACAGAGAATTCATAAAGAAAACGTAAAATACAAAATATTAAACAATACGAGACGAAAAATGGAAAAATTGAGAGAATATACAAAAAAAAATAGCAACAAAAATTACATTTTTCAATGAATAATGACCAGTAACAAGATTCCATTACGTAGTTAACTATTATTATCACTGACATTTGAAGTTTAGTAATATACAGTTGACGATAATCCACTTATGTCACCTTTATTGACCATTGCACAGAATTAAAGAACAAACGTAATGAGAAGGGCTGTTGACAGGGCAAAATTTGTTGAAAATGGCCATTGAAATTGAAGAAAGTAATAAAAATATAAAATACTGGTCAGTTAAGAAACTGTTTAAAAACTATTATATATACACAAAATTAAAATAAATCTATAAGGAAATTAAGTAAACTAAAGAATATTTAATTTTGTACAATATAACATCTAAAATAATGAAATTTAACGGAAAATCCCGTAAATTATTATAATGAAGTTTATTATTAATTTTTCGACACATCAAATACATAAGTTACGCCAAATAATTTTAGTAACGAAGAAAAGGACGAAAACAAAAATAAACAACATCAATAAATCGTTATCGCAGTGATAAAAAATTGAGCCGATAACATATTTGTCCCTCAAAAGTCGTAACTCGAATAAAGTCTAAATACACGCAAAGTTCCCACGCATACGAGATAAATTCCACGTAAGAAGACGTCCTTTGGTCTTCGGTAAGATCACGTAATACCCGTATAGAGGGGGAGTTTTATGTTCACGCCGCCGTACGCCAAGCGGCTTTCACGCTTGACAGACAATTGATAGAACTCTGCTTTAACGGGCAACGATCCGTATTCTCGAGTGCTTATACACTTGCATGTAGTGCCGCAATTGTGAGTGAATGCATTGACATGCCACGCGATTCACGTCGAGTAAAAGTTTCGTCCGCGTAATTGTTTTACATTATTATACTAATCTTCAGTCGACGTATGCCTTCTTGCTTCAGCTAGCAGCTTTGGCTAAATCAAAATCCTCTTTCACGTGTCGGGCTCATAAAAATGATACGTATTTTTATGATTATGGTCCTAGGGGAGATTTAAGAACGCTCATTAATATATACGTATAGTACCACTTAGATGGGACCAAGTGTACCATTTCTGCATCCTTTCATAAATGCCATCTCAATCAATGAATGTTGTATTATTCAATTACAACGTCATGATTATTGTTCCAATGAGATATTTTATCTTCTTTTGGCTATTTTCCGTTTATTGCGAAAAGCGTCATTTTTTCACCGCATGCACTTTACAAAAATTCAAAATCCGACTTACATGAAAACATCATCTGTACAAGTGGCACGCCAACAGTGTCACTTGATTGAGTGTTTTAGTAGAATATACTCTGATCAACATTGACGATTGTGGATGTATAAATTGAATGATGTGACGGTTATATCAATTAGCCCCTTGACCGGTGAGGACGTCTATAGACGTCCAAATAAATCGTGCCACTTCTGGTGACGACCTAAATAGACGTCATATCAATATCTTTGAAACGACTCAACCAATCGTCTTGAAATTCATAAAACAGGGGTTTTTGGGGTCGCTGAATTCAAATTTTAGGTCAAAATTTCAAAAATGAAAATGGCCGACCAATATGCCGATCGAAAAAGAAAAAATCTCCTAACCTTTCAATTATGAATTTCGAAATTTTGACGTCAGATTTGAATTCAGTGACTTCCAAAACAGTTGTATATATACAGTTTCATAAAGATTGATTAATATTTGGCCTCTACCAGAAGTGGCATGAAAATTCAGTTTCGCCGTACCAGTCAAAGGGTTAAGGAGGAACAACAAAAAATGTCATGATAAATAATTCGTAATATGACAAATTTTACCAATATTTTGTTTTAATCGTAATGTTATAATATGGATACTACAGTTTTTAAAATAATTATTGCTGACATATGATTATTAATAACATATATCAAGAGACTTAGTATCAGTATTTGAAACTTTCACGTTGGTATATCTTGAATGGCTATTGCATAAATATTACTTCAACTTCTGTCATGTGAAGTAACAGTATAGGAGTAAAAGTATTATTGTAAGATCTGCATAATTATCCTGCATTGTTATGGACTATCGAAAACGCATACATCAGGCCGGACATCGTATTCATTATTGAATTTCATGAGTACTACACTATTATTGTAAATATGCTGTGCAATATATTGTAATATAATAATGTTACAAATAAAAAATACTTCATAATAGCGATACATGACGAAAAGTGATAGGTTAGAAAATATTTATTTAACGCATAAGAAAAAATGTAACGGGGATCGCAAAAGGTGATAATTTTGTTAATGAATGCAATTATTGGTAAAAAATGACTGTACATGTTGGTATATGTAATAAGGTATCAAAATATATTATTTTTACAATCGGCAACTGATAATAGCGGTACGGTGCAGCGTCAAAAAACGTTTTAAAAAAGTCTCTCAGAGGCTTAGAGTATAGCTTGAGTAAAAATATCTTCTTATTCTATAATCCAATAAATGTACAGAAATAGAAGTGATTTTTGAAGAAAGAAAAAGTATTGAATTTTGAAGAATGACAAGCTTTTTAAAACATAATTTTTTATTAATATTGGTATATTGAATTTTTTTATTATAAATTGCGGTATACAAACTCTTTAATAATATATATAATATAAGGCAGAGACCAATATTATTTACAAATTTGTTACGTTTACCTGCAACAATTCGATGTAAACATAAAAAGTAATATAAATGTAGAATCAAAATACGGAAGAGTGCTCTGTTGTATGAAGAAAGTCAAAGTATAAAAAGATACACTGAAGCATGTTTTCACTTCTCGAGGATTTATTGCTTCAAACAAGAACTACGTGGCTTTGATGAATGGCGCGATGATACTTTTTAAATCTGTGAAAAATCGATGATTAGCCTCTGCTTGTTGAGACTTATATTCGTAAGGGGATCGTAAAAGTTTATATATTTCATTTCTCCCGTATCTATAAATCAATCGCGATGTTTATTTACATATAGTTTTATTTTTACTTTCTTTTTACTATTATGGTTTATTTTTTAATATAATTTTATAAATGTTGCACCTGGAACAATCCGATGCTTTCCATAACATGGATTTAAATTTAATGTTATTTAAAAAGAAAATATAAGAATAATGTAAAAAGTATCACATTGATCTGTCTTGAGTCGTGTAATAATAAAACCGTGGTCGTCATTTTTAAATTGAACAAATTTAATTGAATTCGTTTTAATGGCTGGTTTTAATGGTTTACGCGTAAAATATGTAATATAAAGGTTATGGGATCATTTAATCGACATAACTCAAGAACAGTTTTAAAATCGAGGATTATTTGTCTTAGCATATATTCAGTGCACAAATAAAATGGCCTATATATTTTCTGCAAGTTATGATTACGATGAACGAGTACAAAGTGTTATCTTAGCTTCATAAAAAACGCACCATTCATACATATATTTCTTGACCAATTAAGGTTGACAATAGAATACAATTCAGTCATTAGAATTTCGATGTCGTTTAAGGTGGCTTCGGTGTTTATGAAAAAAGTGACAGACTGCTCTAAAATTTAAAGATCTGGCAGATTCGTTTGGAAAAAAATAAAAACAGGGTTGATGATGTCATTTTCGAAAAAATCGCTATCGCAAAATTGTCTAGAACTCCTCGCAAAAGTCGACTAAACTCCGGAACGAATCTCCATAAATCGAACATATATTAATACTTTCGATTTTGATAAATCTATTAATATCATAAAAACAACAGGTTGGTGACTTCAATCAAGATAAAATTGCAAGGAAAGTACGAAATATGTGTGTGGTATCAGCAGGTATCAGTCGCGACGGTGCGGTACTACCACTGATATATATGATATAGATAGGGTAGGTTTCAACTATTCGATTTCTGGGACAGGAAGAAAAATAATCCAATTTCCTTATTTTTCTTCATGTGAAGGGTTCAAACTGTACCACTTTTTTCCACCTTATGCCCTATCCATATCAGTGGGTACTACCAGTTAATTTCATTCATTACTGGGAGTGTTTCAATTGATTGTTAACAATCAAAAACTCTAAAAGAAGTCAATTACGACGTATATTATGGAAGTTACGAATAAATGAATTCTGTTTCTAATGTTCTATCGCAATGAGATTATTACACAATTTTGAACGGTAACTTTTTAAAAATATAATGTTATATCTTATTATTATCACGGTATTTTATTTTATGCTTGTTCTTATTAAATCTGTAAATTATACAAAAATTTTCTGAAAACATTTTTCATTTTTTTATTCACGGTTTATTTTATACTCTTTCTCATATTTTCATAGATTTTCATCAATTACTATTTACCATTATTACTATTTATCATTATTCGTTTACGTTGATACGACTTTTTAAAAATTTTTTTGTATTGCTTCTGACATTTAATACATTTTTAATTAGTAAATTAATTTCCGTTAATGTTGTAATTGCTTATTATTCTTCATACTCTTTTGCACATTTGTTCCTTTTTAACAATTATACCATAATTACAATCAATCACCAACATTCATCGATATTTTCATTGTGGTATAGTGACGAGATCATCATTTATCAATCAATATCACATGTTTTATCAACTGCCAAGTTTATGAAAAACGGAATATAAATTAATTATTCAAAATGAACTAATTTGCGATACAAAATAATTTGTTATAAATAATTATAATAAATTAACAACTATATAATTTTAACGGCAGTACATCCGTGTATGTACATTTACTGGTTTCTTTGACCATTGCCGGTAAAACTTAGCTGTCGGCTTCATAGTAAGACATTTCAAAGAAAATGTAGATGACATTAATTAAAGGAAGATCTTCGTTGGTGTACATAAATAGCAAGCGATTCAGTTTGAAATAGAACCGTAAATGTTATTAAATACCGCCGGGGGCAAATCCTTATTTACAATTCATGTGTCTTCTTTTTCCTCGTCTACAATTATACTTAATAAGCGTACTGCATGCGGAAACCATGATGACTGAAAGAAAGTAATGTAATATCGGCCCATTTTGCAAAATGTGATTTTTATTCTAACCATCTTTTAGAACGAACATTTTGGTTTAAAAATTGCATGAAAAAACCTACATTTTTACTTCGACCCGTAACCAAAGGTTGGGATCGAAGTATTGAATTTGGTCATCCGAAAAAAAAAAATGACACCCACTTTTTTCATGAAATCTCCAC